>BQNB010030711.1:20850-48647 GCA_026074375.1 Tanacetum coccineum | reverse complement strand
GGTTTTATTGATTCTGCTTTTAGACTATTCTTACTATATATATTTTATATTTTATTATATTATATATATTTTAAGGTGTGGTTTGGACGGATCATGTATATATATAAAAATGGTAAAGACGGGGATTTTCAAAACTTATGAGTCTTTAACTCCCTTGATGAACACTTAGATACTTTTCGAGGTTATTAGTCGAGGGTGATTGGGATTCTTAGTTTCTAAATGCTTACTTCATAGCATTGCGTGAGGACACAACAATGTCTTAGTATGGGGGATTTTGGTATGCGTTTAATTACACATACCTTTATACATTAAAACCGGACTTAAATGACCAAAAACGCACCAAAAATACATTGTATTTGTATGTTTTCACTTATTTTGTGCAGGAAACGGATATCCGACAAAAATATGAAAAATCAAGCCAAAAACGACAAAACCAAGCACGGAATGGAAAATCATGGAAAAGACAAAGTCAAGTCGAAGCCAAAGTCCAAAAAGTCAACCAAAGTCAAAGAAATGGTCAGCAACAAAACGTCAACAGTCAAAATCAAATCCGACAATGAAGAATACTTAATAGGTCAAACCCGAACCCATCTGATGGGCCAGGAAAGCCCATTAGTATATCACTTGAAGACCAAATGGGCCCAAGATAAAGACAAAAGCCCATTTGCATCATTCATGAAGACTGTGAAGCCCATTTCAAAGATAAGGCCCAAATCAAAGCCCATTAACCCTTTTTATAAGCCCTAAATGAATGTGAGGGACTTGAACTGCCAATTCACAAAAGTATAAACCACAAGGACTGAATCTGCCAAAGGCAGATTCTTATAACACATAAGGACCTCTTTTGCAATTGGTTATATATACATGAGGGGGTGTTGTTGTTATTTTTCAAAACTTCATAAAACACAAGGACGAAATTTGCAAGACATATATAATCCTTGAGGGGCCATTTGTGACAAACCCACAAACCCACACCCTGTTTTAAAACACTGTATATCTTCTTGGTTTGTTTCCCGCCAAATCAAAGCACCCCACAACCTGTCCCTCTCATCCCTCGTTGACCTCCCCACATCACTCCAAACCCTTCACAATCATAAACCCCACCCCCCACATGACCAAGGTCCACGCTGGCAATCCAAAGTACAACATTCGATCAATGGGTAAGATGACTTTGATTGGGCAACACTCAAAACCAAGGGCCAGGATTGGTTTTGTGTTTCTACACACACAACAAACACACAAGACTCATTTTACTCAGCAAACTAGCACAACAGGAGAAGACAAAGACCAAAGAGAGACCCTAGCTAGTTTTTCTATAAAAAGCCTTTGTAAGCCCTTGAGGCAAAGAGTTAGTTTTTAGAGAGTAGTTTTTTTAGAGTTCAGTTTTAGTTTTCCAAGTTTTTTTAACCTAGCTTTTATGTACTTGTACTTTTTAAAGTTCAATGAAAATTCAGTTTATATTTCAAATTGTGTTCTAAGTTTTTATCTCAACTTGTGTTTCTTTTAAAAGTCATATAAGCTCTCAATATAAGTAACTTTTAATCTGATTTAAAAAAAAGATTACAAGAAAAACTAAAAAAAGAAAAAAAAAGAGTGCTGAATTATAAGCTATTGGATGAATGAGCAGACAAGGAAGGCTCATTGGGTTTATAGTTTAGCTTATTTATAAGCTAAGGGTAGGTTTAGAGCTATTTAGGTTTTATAACTCCTGTTTGGAGCAAGGAGTTGAGGTACATTCCTTTTTAAATTCTCTTGCAATTTTACTGTAGCAACAGCTTATTTTGCTTATTTTGCTTAATCATGCTCATTTGTGCTTATTTGTGATAATTAAATGCTTATTGTCTTTGCTGAATGCTTATTTACCCTTTGTTTATGTTTTATGCAAATCTGCCTTGTTTAGCTTATTTCTGTCTTTTGCTTATCTGCTGAATTTAGTGCTTATTTCCTTTTTCTTTTTACCTTTTAGTGCTTAACATTGCTTGTTTAATACTTGTCTTTAAAAATTTGTGCTTAATCCAGTCTTTCTAAGTGGTAAATCAAGTTGTTGAAAGCCTAAAGGGGTGTTTGGGACAACAAGCAAAATGGGTCAAAACTTGGTCATCATGGGTTGTGGTCATTAGGCAGTCTTTGGGTGAACTTTGTAAACTCATTAGAGTCTGTTTTCCAAAGATTTCAAGTCCAAAAGTGTCTTTCAAGTTTTCTTTAAATTCTCTTAAATCTGTGGTTTTAAAAAAAAGGTTTCATAAGCTTATTTGATTAAGCTTTTGTAAACCTGAAGTAAGGTTTGTTTTAGTGTCATTTGTATGTGTTTAAATCAAGTAGTTAAGTCTCTTATGTTTTACTTGCATTCTTTAAAATCTGTCAACATAGGTTTGGTGTTTTTCAAAAGTCCAAAAATGGTTAATTTCACTACCAATTATCAGATGACAAACTTTGTTGCTAGGTCCTGAATTTTTGTGCACAAGTCAATTACAAGTCACTTTTCATCTGTTGTGAATTGCTTTTTGTTTTGATCTTGAACTATTTATAGGTTATTTTAGCTCTATTTTTTTTCAAAATTCTTTTTGTTATACTGCTCACTTGTGCGGATCTTGAATTTCACAAAACAGGTTTTCTAGTTATTTTGTTAACTTTTAGCCTGAGCTTGTGGCTTTTTAAAAAGCAAATATAGCATCGATTTATATGTCCATTAGTTTAAAACACCTTTGGAAAGGCATTATAGGTGCTTTTAGAATACATTAAGGCACAATAGATATGCATTTTTCACATGTTAATTGAATTCCTACTTTGGATTATAGCTTCATTTTCTTTTGCTAGCTTATTAAGTGCTTTCTAGTTATAGATTTTAGTTTTTAGTTGCTTATTAAGTTTGCTTGTGTGTCTGATTTTGCTTATTGTCCACTTTCCTAGCTTATTATGTCTAAAAATCAAAAGGAAGAAGCCCAAGTGCCTTGTGCTTTATTACCAAGCCCACCCCAAATCTGTTATTTTTGTTAGCTTCTTTGTAGCTTATTTTGTTGCTTTTAGTTGTTAATTCTTGTTACTAGTGGTTATTTAGTTTCCTTGATTGCCTGTGTTAGCTTATTGGTCCTTACCTTTTGCTTATTTTTGCTAAAAACCAAAAAGAGAAAAAGCCATCTTAAGTTTTTAGCTACTTAAGCATTCTGTCTTAGTTTTGGCCCTTTTTCCAGCTTATTTATAAGCATTCACAAAAAGTTTTAGTTGAAAAAAATGATAAGCTCCATGAGGTTTATAAGTTTGTGTAAAAAAAATTGGATTTAAAAAATCACTGTAGCAAGTAAAAAAAGGGTGAGAGTGGGACTCGAACCCCTCCCCTTTCGTTCACAACACAACACACTTACCACTCGGCTCCGGTAGGGCTATCCGTTAGCCTCTACATCTTTTATTGTTTTATGCCCTTTTTAGGCCATTTTAGCTATTTGTAGCCCTGTTTAAGCTTATTATAGAGAGTCATTTTTATGCCATTTTCGTGTTCTTTATTTTTTTTTAGGACTGTCTTAGCATTAGGTATTTTCTATAATTTTTTCGGATTTTTAAAAATTAGTTTAGTATTTTTTATAATTTAATTTCTTTAAAAGTTTTAAAAATTCATAAAAAATACAAAAATTATCAAAAAAATATTTTTCTTTTTTAGGAAATTTTCTTTAGTCACATTTTACGTAGGAAAAATATTAAATGTTTGTTGGGTCATTTTTGCAAAATCTCACTTTTTAAAAGAACGGGGCATTAATGCATTATGTGAACTTGCTTCTTGATAACTAAACTTTAAGGGCTAATGTTGCAAATTTGGAAACTTAATTTTCCTTAGGAATAGGTTATAAGAAAATTTGATAGTGTCCCTAAACCTTAGGGGGCATTTCTGTCAAAAACCCAAAAAGGTTTTTAACAAACACAATTTTATGAAAAACCCCTAAAACTCGACCTAACTTGAATCACCTTAAAAAGTGAATGAAAAGTGAAATTGATTAAGGGGTTTTGGACCTATAGGGGTAGAGATTGTGTGGCTTTAACAGTTTTTAAATAAGGTTAACCTCTTCATGTGTTTTGACCGATTCTTGAACTCAAAATTTTTGAAAATGGGTTAAAAGTTGAAAAAGTATATAGGTTTTGGGTTTAGAAGTGTTATAATGAATGATTGAGTATATTTGAGTGTTATAATAACTTGTTTGATTAAAATTCTTGGATGATGGGTGTTTTCGAGCTCTTGTGGCTCGAACATGGTTTATTACAAGATTTTCGTAGTTAACTTGAGATTGTAAGATGTTAGAATTATATAATGATGCTATGTGGTCATATTTGAGTGTGTTTAGATGCTTGAAAGAGTATGAAATATTTAGGTAAAAAATGGTACAAGCGATCTATACTTAAGACAAATACACAGGCGATCAATACATGTTCATATAGGCGATCTATACAATGCATTAACTCAGGCGATCAATACTTGTTTTTATAATACAGACGATCAATACTTGTTTCAATAACACAGGCGGTCAATACTTGTTTAAATAACACAAGCGATCAACACATGGTTAAGAAACACAGGTGATCTATACACAAATGATAGCAACAGGCGATCTATACATAAATGATAACAACAAACGATCTATACACACATACATTAACACAAGCGATCTATACCTAGGCAGTTTTCCATAGGCGATCAATACACTATCTTAAGGCAAATTATACTTGATTTTTTCTAATAGAATTAATCTCGTAATCTTGGTAATTCAACCTTATAGCATACTCTAAGTGTAATTTAACCCTACCACGTCATTTAGTGATTAGGTTAGGTGTAATTTTCCTTAGAAATCCTAAGTGTTTGCCTTGATTTCACTAGTTTTCCTATAGTATATGTGTTGTATGCCTTGTGTTTATCCTAGTTGCATGTGTATCTGTCCTTTGCATTATGTGCCATTGTATCAATGTGTTGCCTAGTGTTTGTTTGCCTATCTTATGTAGTAATCCCTGTTATTTGAATCATGATCTAGATTGTCCATCTGTGTTATATATTTTCTTGTGTATGAACTGTATGTGATAACTCTTAGTAGAATCATGACTTCAATCACCGCTCAACAAACCAAGCTTGACCTTGAACTTGTTCCAAAAGAGAATCGATTTGATATCGGAAAATGCAATGGAAGAATTCCTTTTGGATTTTCACCAAGAGAACCCACATTTCAAGTCGTTCTGGATGCACTTACACTTACTCCTTGCTATCCTGCATTTCTCATCACTGCTGATGTCCCTGAAGTGTATATGCATCAATTCTAGAATTGCATTTACAAGCACGATGACTTCTATAGATTCAAGATTGACAAGAAGAAATGTTTCAAGCTTACTTTGGATGTTTTCAAAGACATCCTTCATATTTGCCCAAGAGTACAGGGTAGAGAATTTGATCCCCTTCCATCTGAAGAAGACACTATGTCCTTCTTGAGAGATCTTGGTCATACAGGGGTGATCAATTCTCTCAATGATGTTGTTGTCGATCAGATGCATCAACCTTGGAGAACTTTTGTTGCTATTATTAACAGAAGCCTATCAGGATAGACTACTGGTCTTGACAAGCTTCGTCTCTCCAGAGCATAAATCATTTGGGGTATGTACTTTCAGAAGAACATAGATTATGTAGAGTTACTTTGGGAAGACTTCACATATCAGATTAACAATAAAGAGTTCAAAAAGCAAGAAAAGATGTACTACCATCGCTTCACCAAAGCTATTATTCACCACTTCCTGCTTCAAGAAAAGTCACTCTCCTGGAGAAACAGAATTGGAATGCATACCTCCAAGGATGATTACTTGATTAACACATTAAGATTTTTTTCAAGAAAAGAAGCATCTCAGAAATATGGAGCTGTTCTTCATGACTATTTAACAATTCTAGAGATGAAGGAAAGTAAAGCGTACAAGACTTATCTTGGCTTTGCTACAGGT
Source organism: Tanacetum coccineum (assembly GCA_026074375.1). Lineage (NCBI taxonomy): Eukaryota > Viridiplantae > Streptophyta > Magnoliopsida > Asterales > Asteraceae > Tanacetum > Tanacetum coccineum. Next base: position 42,686 of record BQNB010030711.1, on the reverse strand, counting down.
GTTGTACCTCCTAAAGTTTCTAGAAAATTCAAGAAACCTCTCCATCCAAGAAGGAAAGTGAGCTAGTCCCTGGATATGAAGAACCTGTCAAAAAGGGTAAAAGATTGAAGACACCTGCTAAAAAGTCTGCTTCTAAGCCAGCAATAGGTATTGTCATCAGAGAGCCTCTTGTAGAAACAAAGTCAAAAGGCAAGGAAAAAGAAAAGGTGGATGTTGCTCGTGGTAAAGGAATTGAGCAGCTATCTGAAGTAGCTTTGACTGAAAAGGCTCTATTAAAAGAAGTGAGAAAGAAGAGCTTAAGGGACTTTACAAGACACATCCTAGTAGTTCTGGTACGGTTGCAGAGAAACCACCAAGTGTTGAAAAGATCACTCCTACCGTCGCAAGTGAAGGAACTGGTGATAAACCAGGGGTTCCCGATCTGATGAATAATGACTCAACTGAGAATGAATCTGATTCTTAGGGTAATGATGAAGACGATAGCAATAATGAACAAGAGTCAAGTGACAAAGACAGTGAGCAAGAGAATGCAAGTGATGAGCAAGAATCAGAATCAGAACAAGATGATGAAAATGAAGATGATGATCAAGAAGATGAGGAGTCTGATCATGAAAATGAATCTGAAGATGATGAGACTAAAAGTGTTAAAGGCGATCAAGGAATAGATGATAGTACCGACCAATTTGATGATGATGCAGATACAAGGTTGGAAGAACCTGCTGAGACTGCTACAGAAACTGTTCAAGGAGAGGATACTGATGCTGAGATGACTGAAGCTCAACAAGGAAATGAAAATTTAGAGACTACTCAAGAACAAGTTGTTGAAGATGCACATGTGACGATTTCTTCTGTTACTAAGAAGACAGAAGGTCCAGTTGCTAGCTCGTCTCTTTCATCCGACTTGGCAACAAAATTCCTAAACTTTTCAGATATCCCTCAAACCGATGCAGAAATAGTGTCTCCACTAGATGTGCATGTCCACCATGAAGTTTCAAGATCTTAGGCACCCACTCTCCTTCCTATGCCAGTTTCTGTTATCCTTGAATCATCACCTGTAGTCACCAACATTCCTCAGTCATCACACACATTCACTCCAACACCAATTCAGACCACACCCACTCCTCCACCAACAATTGAAACTTCAAATCCTTTATCTAATCTCCATGATTTCTCATCTGTCTTTTGATTCAATGATAGAATCACAGCATTGGAAAAAGAAGTTGTTGAACTAAAGAAAGACCATCTACACACTCAAGTGACATCTTTAGTTGACAGTCATCTCGATACAAGGTTGGGGGAAACAAGAGAAGAATTCATGAACTTCCTTTCAAAGTTTCTCACGGCAAGGATCAAGGAACAAGTAAAAGATCAGCTGCCTCAGATTCTGCCCCAGGAAGTGTGTAACCTCGCTCCACCTGTGATCGAAACATTGATTAGAGAATCACGTGATGAAGTGAATCTAGCAAGGTCGTCTTCTCAACCACAGTCTACCTATGAGGCGGATTCTACACTTACAGAGTTTGAGTTAAAGAAGATTCTGATAGACAAGATGGAGAAAAGTGAATCTTATCTGGCGGCTCCAGAACACATAGTTTGCTATGATGATTTGAAAAAATCTTACGCTCTCGATCAAGACTTCTTCCAATTTTATGATGTGTATTCTTTGAAGCGTAGCCAAGAAGACAAGGATAAAGATGAAGACCCTTCCGCTAGATCAGACTGAGGGTTAAAGAGGAGAAAGACAAGCAAAGATGTAGAACCAACCACTGATCCCAAAAAGAAAGATTCTACACCTGGCTCTTCCAAAGGCACAAAGTCTCAACTAAGATCTTCTGGAAAGTCTGTTCAATCAGAGGAACCAGTGTTTGAGGTTGTGGATTCTGATATGCCACAAGACCAAGAAAGGGACATGGGTGACCATGAAGATGAACCCAAGGAAAGAGACTACTTCTAGAAGTAATTGGTTCAAGAAACCTACTCTAGTTCAAGAACCCACTGACCTTGACTGGCATATTGGCAAGACTACGCAGGAAGGACCACCTCAAAAGTGGTTGATGACTCTTGCAACTTCTACTCTGACTGACAAATCATTGAAGGACTTTGATGAATTGATGAGCACTCATATTGACTTCTCTGCATTTATCATGGATGGTTTGAACATCTCTAATTTGACTCAAGAAACTTTGCTAGGGCCAGCATTCAGACTTCTCAAAGGCACACGCAAAAAATATGCTGAATTAGAATATGATTTTGAAGAATGTTACAAGGCTCTCTTAGAAAAGCTTGATTGGGAAAATCCTGAAGGCGATGACTATCCATTTGATCTTTCCAAACCCCTTCCTTTGATCACACATGGAAAACATCAAAAAGTACCATTCGAATTCTTCATCAACAATGATCTCAAGTATCTTCAAGGAGGAATTTCGATTATGACGTACACGACGTCTACTACCAAGACAAAGGCCGCTCAGTATGATCTTTCTGGCATTGAAGACATGGTTCCAAACATATGGAGTCCTGTTAAGGCTGCTTATGATAAATATGTGTTATGGGGCATATCACATTGGAGAGAACAATGTAATTCCTTCTATGCCTTTGCAAGAGGTATGCAATCAAGGGGAGATGTGTATTCGATAAAGCATATTTTGGCAGTCTCTCATGTCTCGGTAATGAGGAAATATGGATACGGGTACTTGGAAGAGATTGTAGTACGAAGAGCTGAAGACGCACTTTACAGATTCAAGGAAGGTGACTTTCCATGACTTTGTATCAACGACATCGAGGATATGTTACTTCTTATGGTTCAGAATCGGCTCAACAATCTTTCAGGCGATGATGTTGCTGACTTCGCAATAGCACTAAGAATGTACACCAGAAGTCTGGTTATTCAAAAGCGAGTCGAAGATCTTCAACTTGGAGTTGAGAGTTGTCAAAAGAAGATCAACGTCACCAAGCCTGATACTAAAAGACTAGATCTCCGAAAAAGGCACCCGTATACTCCATATAAAGACCCTCAAAGATTCATTTATGTCGACGACTTCGGGAGGAACAGGTTGATGCGCTCAGACGAACTATACAAGTTTAGTGATGGCACGTTAACCAGACTTCTTTCTTCGCTCGAAGACATTACCAAGAATATCGACATGACGTACTTGCCGAAGAGAAGATAGAGCACATTGGAAAAGAAAAGAACTCATTTCATGATCAAGGACATCAATAAGCTGCTAAAAGAAATGAGGATGATGAGGAGTTTGGAGAAGTTTGTCGATGGTAGACTCTACAGAGTTGATCTTAGACTGCTGCAAAGAACAATATAACTTTGTCATATTGTGTTCATATCTCAAAGGTCATTTCGTATATCATAAACTTATATATTTTTAATTGTAGTATAGACTTATGGTGAAAATAAGGTGCGCTTGAGTATAAAATTTTCAAGAATTTCTTAGTAAATTCAAAAAATTTCAAATTATTATACTTAGAATAGTCTTATATACCCTCAAAACTTAAGGGGGAGCATTAACATGTTCCTTATAGTGATTATGCAACATTTTGTCCCTGAAAGTTTAATCAATTGATATCCAAAATATAGGGATTAACATTTTGGATAAGGGGAGAAAATGTGATTAAACTGAATAAGTTATATTGACATGCAATCATATGAAATGGACTTAATGCACTCCAACCCTTAGCATGTACTACGATTACGGTGCACATGTTAAGGGGGAGCCTTTCAGTGATAATGAAAACTCTCAAAGTGTTAATCTTTTTTGATATCTATATCAAACACTTTGATTGAACTTTTCAACGATTTTGGTGTCGATTGTGATGGAATACCCTAAAAGACCGACCATGTTTTTAATTTTCTAGAGTTATAAGGCGGTTAGGTATAGGTATTCAAATCCAATGATCCTACCAGAACTCGACGGATCTACCCAGTGATATCCACTAGTTAGTGTAGAAGTCCTTAGGTATGATACAAAAGGAGAAAAAGTGAGATTCAGGAATAATGCCGACTGAGATGGAGTTAACACTGGAACAAACCCAACAAGGTGTTAGTTATGAAGTCTCGGTAAGCATTGAAAGGGTTGAAGAATGAAAAATAAATGTAAGGATAAAGGGTGAAAAGAAAGAAGCCCTCCATATACTTAGGCAGAAACCGGGTCAATACAAAATCTGTCAGAAACACTAAGGTGTTGTCTGGCATAGAAGACAGTCATAGACCCAGTGACGTTATGCATAACTCCCCTAGCCACTCAAGGTCTCTCAACAGACTCTTGTTTCATTTCTCACGGAGATTACACGCATTTCTATCGACTTTCTCACTCCGAGTTAGTTGATATTGAAAAGGTGGCAGTCTGCTCCAGCCTCCGATCACTAAAACAAAGTGCACATTGAGTCTAGAGCCAAGAGATCATCAATAAATCTCATTAGGACACTTGTCAAATTATGCTTGCTATTTCACACAATGTGAATAACAAGTTAACATATTAAGAGTCCTACGCATTATCCTTGTGATTATGCCAGAACATCTGAGTGACTTCATTCACGATGAAGATGGAAATCCTTCTTGAGCCAACATCAAACAAGCTCATGGTAGGTGACTTGTGCGATTCTTTATGAATCAAACTAGTGACAACTGGAAAGAAACGATGGTGCGATTCTATAAGAATCAAACTTGTTCCAGGTTATGGATCGATGATTAATAAATTTTGAAATGCTTAAAACTATCGATGTGTCACAAAACCACTTTTGCAAGTGACACTTCGATTGATTTTCAAATCAATTTTTATTTTAATCAGTGAGATAGTAACTCGCTGGTTCACTCTTATCGTGCTGTCTGCTTTGGGACGTTCCGATAATGAGAACATGCTGAGTTTGATGAATCTAATACATATGTGTTAGAAAGATTTGATACTTCAGCTGGAAATCCTGTCAAGGAGATTCTTCTTAAATTGAGTCTACCTGATCACAGGTCGATCCTCACGGATTCGAAGGTTACTCCAACCAACCACGGGCGAATGACAAAGCCATATTCGTCCCCCCGCTTTATTGCTAACTGTTTTAATGCAGGATATTTAAAGATGGTGGTGAAGGTACCTGATTCCAGTTGACTCACAAGATCCATAGCCACATGCTCATACCAGACCGACAAATATAAAGACATCATGAAAGCTCAAGTACATGTTTCAAGACTTCCGCTACTCTGATACCATACGTCCTTCTTGAAGCGACAAAGTGTTAAAGTTAAAGAAATTCAAGAAAGATGCATTAGTAAAGCTTTTCAAGATTATCAAATCAAGAAAGGTATGAGCATGTCGGTCCAGATGTCACAAGTGCACGAGATGGAAAAGTCTACAAGATGGTGATACGAGATTATGCTTGGTTGATGATCTCAAGAAGCTCAAAGATCACATTCATGTCAAGATAAAGGAACAAGCTCACATCAAAAGTCAATGATCACTACTACAAATCACAAGTTAATGATTGAAGTAACTCACAAATAAAATATAATTCCGAAAGTATCGACTTCGAAAGTAACCCCTTCTAGTCGTTTCCCGGGTCGTTTTTTTTTCCGACGAGTCATGAATTGAACTTCTTGTTGACGTTTGTAATCGGGATTTTGAATAGATTAAGATTTTGATTTTGGATTCTAAATTCTACAAATATAAAGCAAATAACAAATAAAAACAAGCAATAATTAAAACTAAAACGAATTCAACACAAAAAACGTTAACGGGAATTTAAAAACGCAACCGAAAAACCTAAAACTTCAAATTTTAACCCTAGAAAAGCAAATTCAATTTTTAAAAGACCTAAATGATTAATAAAAAATTTAAAAAAAAAGAATTATATTTTTTTGACTTTTATTTAATTTATTAAGAATTAAAAACTGTTTTAATCTAAAAATATTATTAAAAATATTAAACTAATGTAGAAAAATATAAAAAATTCAGGAAAAGTACTTTGAACTATGAGGAATCTAAGAAAAATAAGAACTGGAAAAGAAGCTGAATGAATAAGCTGTAAATAAGCAATTAAGCTCATATAAGCAAAACACAAAACAACCTTTAAGTAATATTTAAAACAAACACATAATGAAAAAGACCCAAGGGCATGTTGGTAGTGGAGAGTGGTGCTAAGTCGTTGGTTATGTGAAGGGTGAGGTCCAGGGTTCGAGCCTGAACCTTGGCTTTTTGAAAAAAAAACTTTTTTTTTATATTTTTCTTTTAAAAAGCTAATCTATAAGCTAATATAAGAAACTTTGATAAAGGAACATTTTTTAAATCTTAATAATAAGCTAGGAAAAAGCTAAAAGAAAAGTGACAGATTTGGTTATTAAGCTTTTGAAGTAACAAGCTAAATTGTTGGGTTTTTTAAGACTAAATAAGCAATAAGCAAACACAAATAAGCTGAAACAGACCAACACCTAACCTAATAAGCAATTATGATTAAAAATAAGCAAACAAATAAGCTGGAAAAGCACTAAAATCCATTAAGACAGGTTGACACAAAATAAACTATTAAAGGACTTACACTACTACTTTTTAAGCTAAAATTAAGACTAAATAAGCAAAGAAAGAAAGCTAAAAGCTCAAAACGGATTAAGTTTATAATATAAGCTATCAAAATAAGCCAATTATACACATTAAAGAATATTAATAAGCTATAAAATGACTATTGAAAATGGTTGTTTAACTCAGTATATGCTGAGTGATTTTTCAAGTTTTTGTAAAAGCTAAATGACAAACTGCACCCCTAATTTTAAGGTAGTATAAGCTGTCTAAATATCAAAATAAGCTCAAACAAATTAAGCTTGATATGCAAACTACTTATGTTATGAATCTAAAGGCTTAACTCAAACTTTTGCTAACTTAATTTTGAGATTGAAAAAAAAGTTTTTGGACTTTTAAAAACTGTAACTAAATGGCAGATTATGACTAAAACCTTACAAGACAAATGCTGGCTTAAACTACACTTTATCTAATACATAAGGAACCAAATACAAGCATGAAAGCAATCCTAAATAACTTTAATCAAATTCTAAGCACATAAAACATATTATTACCACAGATTCAAACAACGAATAGACTAAACCTAAAAACTCATATTTAAACCAAAAGAGCCTTGGAAAACAGAACTTAAGACCTAATATGAGCTTATTAAAGTTGACTAAAAAGCTAGAGTTAGGTCAAACAGCTTTAACCTTGGTTAAAGCTGTTGTTCTAAACACCCCTTTAAAACTTTAAAACCCACTTTTAAACTAAGACAAGCCTAAATAAGCTTGAAAATGGACAAGTAAATTTAGCACTAAGCAATAGAGAGACATAATAGCTGAATCCTAATGAGGATAAGTAAAGATTATTAGCATTCCAATTAATAAGTTATGAGCTTCAAATAAAAACAGATTTGATGATAAACTAACAAAACATGAAAAACTTTTTATGAAAACCTTTACAGACAGATGTAAAAGCAGTCTGAAGAATGAATTAGCTAAAAGAAAGATAATTAAGCAGTTTAAGCACTTAATAAGCAAAACTGCAAAATAAGCTAAAACTAATATGAGAACTTACAAAAGTCCTTTGCTTGAGCAAGGATGTAAATGCTCTAAGGGAGCTTTTCTACAAGCTAATAAGCACCAATAATCCCATCCTTTATTAGCTTATCATTTAAAAGCTTTAAAATTATCCAAAAGTAATGAAAAAGGTATAAAGAAACTTCACTTTTTATTTAATAAACTTGAGAGTACGATGCTTGGAAAGTAAAAAGGCTTAAGTAATAAGCTTAAAAACAGAGTAAAAATGCTAGAAATAAAAGTTATAAAGATGATAAAAGAGATGCCCCTTCATCCTTAAAATCCTCCCCTAGGGAGTCTTGTGCAATCCGTGAGGTAAAACAGCTTGGAGTCTTCAATCATATAAAATAGTTGTAGGAAAGCTTCATTCTCCATTTAATAACACATCTATTTCTCTTGACTTTGTCACTTGACTTTGACGCGTCTTGGTGTCCAATAGTAGGTATTGAAGTGCCCATGTAGCACTAGCGTGTGTCAGGATTGAGTAGGAGTGTGTGTGATCGCGTTCGCATCAATAAAGAATGGGTTTTACCCTGTTTTGGTTCTTCCCGCCTTATTCGGGCTTATTTTATTATAATTCAAAATTGGGGGTTAAAGGATAAAGGGCGTTAGGGTGCAGGGACTGACAGTGTTAGTCCTTAAGGACTAACGGTGTAAAGTTCAGGGACCTGTGGTGTAATAGGATAAGGACTAATGGTGTTGGTCCTTAGGGACTAACGGTGTGAAGGTTTTAGAGCAGTTTGGGCCGGTTTGGTTTATTTTTGGTTTTGGGCTTTTTGTAATATAAAAGGCTCATTTAAAAAGGCTTAATGGGTTGACTTGGCCCATTTACTCGGGTTGGGTTGGCTCACTAAGATGCATACGCCTTCGGCTTTGGTTTTCCACGCTCTTTTTAATCTTGTGCTCGGTTTTATCCGGTTTTTGCCTTGTTTTTGTCTTTTTGTGAATATCCGTTACTTGCACAGTAAATAACACAAAACAAGCATATATTTGGCATTTTATGTCCGTTTTTGGTTATTTAAGCTCGTTTTATTAAGAAAAAGGTATGTGTATTTAAGCACATACCAAATCCCCTCATACTAAAATATTGTTGTGTCCTCACGCAATGAAATAAATCCATGTTTAGAAAACCAAAAATTTCAACCCCCTTAAATTAAATACCTTGAAAAGTAGCAAAGTGTAAAATTAAAAGGGATTAAGAAATTTCTAGCTTTTTAAACACTCCCCGTTTTTACCATTTTCTTTCTTGCACACATGTTTTTATCATTTTTCATTATGTACAACATACTTAACTCTCATTATTGATCATAACATTTAGGATTACTGAATAAGAAACACCTCAATCCTAAGGTGCCTTAGAAAGATAAATTCACCCTCCTTGATTTTTCCCTATTCCCAAAACTAAGCTTAAAACGGAAATCATTGTTAATTACAAAGTTGAGGATGCTAACGTACTCATATTTGCAAATTTGTGTAAAACTTCTTCCTCCCGACAGATATTATATATTAAAGTGTGTGCTCAGTTTGAATTTTGACCATCCAACACACGTTTTTAGATAGCTATAACCTTTCCAAGTTTCACGTTCCACTTTTAGTTATATGAATTCAAAGGTGAGATACCCCCCCCCCCCCCCCCCCCCCCCCCCCCTCCCCTCCCCGGATGTTCCCTGTTGCAACATTTCTTCTCGGCACATCCCAACCTCGTCGGCTAAGTGACCGGGCTTTTGACACCCCTCAGAGAATAATTTGTCGAGACTTTTCGACTTTTGAACCCTTTACTAAAAATTTTCTGTAAAACTTAGTAAGTTTATAACTCAAAGCAAGCTAATTCCTCCAAAATTAAGACATTATAGGTAAGTTAATTCCTTTAGAGTGACTTTCTTCTCGGAACCTCCCGACCTCATCGGTCAAGTGCCCAGGCTTTTGACACCCCACAAAGAATACTGATCAGAATTAACAAACGTCTGGTTTCAAAGTTTTGTAGGGATTAGCAAGTTTAAGTTCAAAAGAATGTTTAAATTTTAGAAAAAGACATTTTTCCTTTATTTATTAAGCAACTTATACTAGCAACATTATTATATTTTCCACATCATTTCCATTTTTTTTTCATTTTTTCAATTTTTTTGAAACATTTATATTTACACCGTAAAAGGGAACATTTCTTTTTAGAAAATTAAAACATATTTTGATCAAAAACTCTTATTTATCAATTCATCGATAAAGCTTTTTTACTCTAAAAAATATATGATATAAGGACTTTTAAAGAGTGATTAAACCCTAACTTGTCTTCAATAGAGCACGTGTTATTAGTAATTTTAGAAGAAACGGGAGAAAAAACCACAATATACACTCATGAGCTTTTAAGATTTCAAACTATCACTTGATTAGCATTCCAACTTATATTACCTCTATCTTTTATCGTTTCTTCGCAAATTTAAAATCTTTAATAAAAAGATCCGCGAATGCTTTGCCAAATAAAATAAGATTTTGCATATTTTAAAGTCATTTATGGAATACTTGAAAGATCTTGCCTATTGAGACTAGAATTCGCATTTTAAAGTTTTGTATAAAAGAATAGCAAAATGCTTATACATTTATAAGGTTAGGAGTAGGCTGTGCTCAACATGTCTCTGGTCAATGTGCAAAAAATTATTCTTATTTCACCAGCGGAAAATCAACATTTGTGATAAACACTTATTTTATTTTTGCAAAATTTTTAAATTTTGGCCTAAAATCACATTTTTTGTATTTTCTTGGTAAAACGGGGTTACGTGAAAGACATTCACAAATGCAAGTGGGATCAAATCAATAGATTCCCCCCTCATACTAGAACGATACATTGTCCTCAATGTGTGGGGGTTGCCAACCCCCTCATACTAATTCTAAAGTATATTCCTAATATAAAAAGGAATCTCACATAAATCTAAAGCCATTTATTAATTATGCCAAAGATTAAATGTTAGTCAATAAGATCAAGGATATAGGATTCCTAAAATAAGCATGCAAAGGAATGAAGACCGAGTGAGCGTTGGATTAAACCGCGAGCATGAGAGTCTTCATAATCTGGGTAATCCTAACAAATCATCATAGACAACAAAAACAGAAGATTGGAAGAGGCGAGCCGCCTCACGTCACACTTATTAGAAAATAGACAGAAAATAGAAACACGGGTTGCCTCTCGAGAAACGCTTTGTTTTTGTTAACCGAGTCACGAGCTTGACTCGACCCAAAATTAATTGCTCAATGGGAAGGTTTGGAGACTGAAAGACCCGTCTTTCTTTTTAACAAATAACACATGAGCTCCCCAAGGTGAAGTACTTGGTCGGATAAAAACCCCTCATACTAAACTATTGTTGTGTCCTCACGCAATGAAATAAATCCATGTTTAGAAAACCAAAATTTTCAATCCCTTTAAATTAAATACCTTGAAAAGTAGCAAAGTGTAAATTTTAAAGGGATTAATTAATTACTAGTTTTTTATACACTCCCCGTTTTTACCATTTTCTTTTTTGCACACATATTTTTCTTATTTTTCATTATGTACAACATGCTTGACTTTCATTATTGATCATAACATTTTGGATCACTGAATAAGAAATACCTCAATCCTAAGGTGCCCTAGAAGGATAAATTTATTGTCCCTGATTTTTTCACTTATTCCCAAACTAATCTTAAAAACGAAATCTTTGTTAATTACAAGTTGGGATGCTAACGCTACTCATATTTTCAATTTGTGTAAAACTTCTCCTCCCGACAGTTATTATATATTAATGTGTGTGTGCTCAGTTAAAATTTTAACCATCAAACCCACTTTTTAGATAGTTATAACCTTTCAAAGTTTCACGTTCCATTTTTAGTTATACGAATTCAAAGGTGAGATTGTCCCATGTAGCAACATTTCTTCTCGGCACATCCCAACCTCGTCGGCTAAGTGACCGGGCTTTTGACACCCCTCAGAGAATAATTTGTCGAGACTTTCTGACTTTTGAACCCTTTACTAAAATTTTTCCGTAAAACTTAGTAAGTTTATAACTCAAAGCAAGCTAATTCCTCCAAAATTAAGACATTGTAGGTAAGTTAATTCCTTTAGAGTGACTTTCTTCTCGGAACCTCCCGACCTCATCGGTCAAGTGCCCAGGCTTTTGACACCTCACAGAGAATACTGATCAGAATTAACAAACGTCCGGTTTCAAAATTTTGTAGGGATTAACAAGTTTAAGTTCAAAAGAATGTTTAAATTTTAGAAAAAGACATTTTCCCTTTATTTATTAAGCAACTATACTAGCAACATTATTATATTTTTCACAACATTTTCATTTTTCTTTTTTTCCATTTTTTTCATTTTTTTTCATTTTTCATTTTTTTTGCAACTTTATATTTACAATTACAACCGAATACAGGGAATACTTCTTGTATAGAAAAATAAAAACAAAATTTTTGATCAAAAACTCTTATTTATCAATTCATCGATAAAGCTTTTTACTCTAAAAATGTTGATCTTAACGGACTTTTAAGAGTGATAAAACTCTAACTTGTCTTTCAAAAAGAGCACGTATTATTAGTCATTTTAGAAGCTACTGGGAGAAAAAGCCACAAATTACACTTATGAGCTTTTAAGATTTCCAACTAATCCTTGCTTAGCATTCCAACTTATATTTAACTCTATCATTTCTCGTTCTTCGCAAATTTAAAATCTTTAATAAAAAGATCCGCGAATGCTTAGCCAAATAAAATTAAGCTTTGCATATTTAAAGTCATTTATGGAAACTTGCAAAATCTTGGCCTTTTGAGCTAGAATTCGCATTTTAAAGCTTCTTGTATAAAAGACTAGCAAAAGCTTATACATTTATAAAGGTTAAGGGAGTAAGCTAGAGCTCAACACGCTCGGTCAAGTCAAAAATTATTCTTATTCTCACCAGCGGAAAGTCAACATTGTGATAAACACTTATTTTATTTTTGCAAAATTTTTTAAATTTTGGCCTAAAATCACATTTTTTTGTATTTTCTTGGTAAAACGGGGTTACGTGAAAGACATAGACAAATGCAAGTGGGATCAAATCGATAGATTCCCCCTCATACTAGAACGATACATTGTCCTCAATGTGTGGGGGTTGCCAACCCCCTCATACTAATTCCAAAGTATATTCCTAATACAAAAGGGGATCTCACGTAAATCTAAAGCCGTTTATTAATTATGCCAAAGATTAAACGTTAGTCAATAAGATCAAGGATATAGGATTCCCAAAATAAGCATGCAAAGGGATGAAGACCGAGTGAGCGTTGGACAAAACCACGAGCACGAGAGTCTTCATAGTCTGGGGAATCCTGCCAATCATCACAGACAACAAAAACACAAAATTGGAAGAGGCGAGCCCCCTCACGTCACACTTATTAGAAAATAGAAAGAAGACAGAAACACGGGTTGCCTCCCGAGAAGCGCTTTGTTTTTGTTGACCGAGTCACGAGCTTGACTCGACCCCGAATTTAATTGTCCATGGGGAAGGTTTGGAGATTTGAGATAACCATGGGTGGTATGTCCCCTCCAAAGTAATGTTTCAGCCTATGACCGTTCACCTTGAAGTTAGGTCCGTTGGTTAAAGATAACTCAACGGTACCATAAGGGAAAACTTGGGAAACGGTGAACGGTCCTGTCCAACGGGTCTTAAGCTTGCCCGAGAAAATCTTTAATCGAGAATTGAAGAGGACTCGATCACCAACGTTGAAAACGCGATTCTTGATTTTGGAGTCGTGAATCTTCTTCATTTTCTCTTTGTAGATTAAAGAGTTCTCATAGGCTTGATTACGAAGTTCATTAAGTTCATTCATTTGAACTTTCCGATGATCACCCGCGGTCTTAAGGTCGAAATTACAATGCTTTGAGGCCCCGAAATTTAGTGCTTTAGGCCAATAACCTTATGTTATGCTCGGTGGGAAGATGACATGACCTATCCGTAAACAAGCTTTGTAAGGAGTGCACCAGATGGGTGTCTTAAATGCGGTACGGAAGGCCCATAATGCAACTTTCCAAGCTTTTGGACAAGAAGCCACTGTTTTCAACTCGGTTATTTCCTAATATACGTTCTAAAACACTCAATTTGAAACTTACTTTGTACCACTCGTTTATGGATGATATGCGGTAGAAAGTCAGTGGGTAACCCCAATTTATGCATGACCTTTGCAAATTGGTCATTGCAAAAATGAGTACCGCGATCACTAATAATAGCACGAGGAGTTCCAAAACGGGCGAAGAGAGATTTTAAGAATTTACCAACAACTCGGGCATCATTAGTGGGGAGCGCTTTCGCTTCAACCCATTTTGACAAGTAGTCAACGGCCACGAAAATGTACGTGTTCCCTCGTAAAGATAGGAACGGTCCCATAAAGTCGATGCCTCATATGTCAAAGATCTCGCAAACTTGAATTGCTTTTTGAGGCATCTCATCACGTTTCAAGATTTTGCCTTGACATTGACAAGTGGCACACCGTGTGACAAAGTCATGGGCATCTCAGTAAATAATCGACCAATAGAAACTGGAATCAAAGACTTTCTTAGTGGTGTAGTTGGCACCATGATGTCCCCCAGTGGGTCCATTGTGGCAAGCCATGAGGATGTCAATGGCTTCTTGGCCGTATACACACCGTCTAATCACTTGATCCGCACAAATCCTAAACAAGTAGGGGTCATCCCAAAATAATGCTTAACATCCTTAAAGAATTTCTTCTTTTGTTGGGATGACATCCCTTTTACTATAAAGTTCCCCGCATGGTAATTTGCAATATCTGCAAACCATGGGGTGTTCGAATCACTACGAAAAGTCACTATCCTAAGTATCTCAAGAGGAAATGTTTTGGTAATTTCCTTTTTCTCAGGATCACTTTGATGAGGATTCTCTAGTCTAGATAGGTGGTCGGCCGCTAGATTCTCTGCTCCTTTTTTTATCACGGATAATGACATCAAATTCTTGTAGGAGAAGAATCCAGCGGAGCAATCTCGATTTAGCATCTTGTTTAGCGAGCAGATGAGAGCCGAGTGGTCTGTATACATTATGGTCTTTTGAGCTAGAATTCGCATTTTAAAGCTTCTTGTATATAAAACTAGCAAAAGCTTATACATTTATAAAGGTTAAGGGAGTAGGCTAGAGCTCAACATGCTCGGTCAAGTCAAAAATTATTCTTATTCTCATCAGCGGAAAATCAACATTTGTGATAAACACTTATTTTATTTTTGCAAAATTTTTAAATTTTGGCCTAAAATCACATTTTTTTTATTTTCTTGGTAAAACAGGGTTACGTGAAAGACATGGACAAATGCAAGTGGGATCAAATCAATAGATTCCCCCCTCATACTAGAACGATACATTGTCCTCAATGTGTGGGGGTTGCCAACCCCCTCATACTAATTCTAAAGTATATTCCTAATATAAAAGGGAATCTCACGTAAATCTAAAGCCATTTATTAATTATGCCAAAGATTAAACGTTAGTCAATAAGATCAAGGATATATGATTCCTAAAATAAGCATGCAAAGGAATGAAGACCGAGTGAGCGTTGGATTAAACCACGAGCACGAGAGTCTTCATAATCTAGGTAATCCTGACAAATCATCATAGACAACAAAAACACAAGATTGGAAGAGGCGAGCCCCCTCACGTCACACTTATTAGAAAATAGATAAAAAACAGAAACACAGGTTGCCTCCTGAAAAGCCCTTTGTTTTTGTTAACCGAATCACGAGCTTGACTCGACCCCGAATTTAATTGTCCATGGGGAAGGTTTGGAGATCCAGGACAACCATGGGTGGTATGTCCCCTCCAAAGTAATGTTTGAGTCTATGATCGTGCACCTTGAAGTTTGGTCTGTTGGTTGAAGATAACTCAACGGTACCATAAGGGAAAACTTAGGTGACGGTGAACGGTCTGGTCTAGCGGGTCTTAAGCTTGCCTGAGAAAATCTTTAATCGAGAATTGAAGAGAAGGACTCGATCACCGATGTTGAAAACGCGGTTCCTTATTTTAGAGTTGTGAATCTTCTTCGTTTTTTCTTTGTAGATTAAAGAGTTCTCGTAAGATTGATTACGAAGTTCATTAAGTTCATTCATTTGAACTTTTTGGTGATCACCCGCGGTCTTAAGGTCGAAATTGCAGTGCTTCAAGGCCCAATATGCCTTATGTTCAAGCTCGATGGGAAGATGACAAGCCTTTCCGTAAACAAGCTTGTAAGGAGTGCACCCGATGGGTGTCTTAAATGCGGTACGGAAGGCTCATAATGCATCTTCCAACTTATCAGACCAAGAAGCACGGTTTTTACCTACGGTTATTTCTAATATACGTTTCAACCCATAATTTGAAACCTCCACTTGTCCACTCGTTTATGGATGATACGTGGTAGAAAGTCAGTGGGTAACCCCATATTTAAGCATGACCTTTGTGAATTGGTCATTGCAAAAATGAGTACCGCGATCACTAATAATAGCACGAGGAGTTCCAAAACGGGCGAAGAGAGATTTTAAGAATTTACCAACAACTCGGGCATCATTCGTGGGGAGCGCTTTCGCTTCAACCTATTTTGACAAGTAGTCAACGGCCACCAGAATGTATGTGTTCCCTCGTAAAGACGGGAACGGGCCCATAAAGTCGATGCCTCATATGTCAAAGATCTCGCAAACTTGAATTGCGTTTTGAGGCATCTCATCACATTGCAAGATTTTGCCTTGACATTGACAAGCAGCACACCGTGTGACCAAGTCATGGGCATCTCGGTAAATAGTCGGCTAATAGAAACCGAAATCAAAGACATTCTTAGCGGTGTAGTTGGCACCATGATGTCCCCTGGTGGGTCCATTGTGCCAAGCCGTGAGGATATCAACGGCTTCTTGGCCGTATACACACCGTCTAATCACTTTATCCCCACAAATCCGAAACAGGTAGGGGTCGTCCTAAAAATAATGCTTAACATCCTTAAAGAATTTCTTCTTTTGTTGGGACGACATCCCTTTTACAATAAAGTTCCCCGCATGGTAATTTGCAATATCTGCAAACCATGGGGTGTTCGAATCACCACAAAAAGTCACCATCCTAAGTGTCTCGAGAGGAAATGTTTCGGTAATTTCTTTTTTCTCGGGATCACTTTGATGAGGATTCTCTAGTCTAGATAGGTGGTCGGCCGCTAGATTCTCTGCTCCTTTTTTATCACGGATAATGACATCAAATTCTTGGAGGAGAAGAATCCAGTGGAGCAATCTCGGTTTAGCATCTTGTTTAGGGAGCAGATGCTTGAGAACCGAGTGGTCTGTATACACTATGGTCTTTGACAAGACTAGATAAGGTCGGAATTTCTCAAATGCATACACCACGACTAATAATTGTTTTTTTGTCGTAGTGTAATAAGCTTGGGCATTGGTCATAGTCTTGCTCGCATAGTGTATTGGCTAAAAATGTTTGGTCTTACGTTGCCCCAAGACTGCCCCAACTGCATAGTCACTAGCATCGCACATAGTTTCAAAGGGCAAGTCCTAATCGGGGGAAACTAATATTTGAGCTTCGGTTAGTTTCTTCTTAAGGGTCTCAAATGCCTCTCGACACTCGGTCGAGAAAATGAACGGAGTCTCTTTTTTAAGAAGATGGGTCATCGGCCGGGCGATTTTAGAAAAACTCCGAATTCCTTTGACGGACGTGGAAGGAGGTAATTTTGCAATAACATCAAATTTTTCCCTATCTACCTCAATCCTAGATTTCGAAATCTTGTGGCCGAGGACAATGCCCTCTTTGACCATGAAGTGGCACTTCTCCCAATTTAGAACAAGATTGGTGTCTTCGCACCTTTTGAGCATTTTGTCTAAATGGGAGAGGCAAGATGAGAAGGAATCCCCGAAGACCGAGAAATCATCCATGAAGACTTCCATTGTTTCCTCGATCATGTCATGGAAAATGGCCATCATGCACCTTTGGAACGTGCCAGGAGCATTACATAAGCCGAAAGGCATACGTCGATAGGCAAATGTTCCATAAGGGCAAGTGAAAGTAGTCTTCTCTTGGTCTTGCGGGTCAATCAGGATTTGAAAATACCCGGAGAATCCATCGAAAAAACAATAGTACTCGTTCCTAGCTAATCGTTCTAACATTTGGTCTATGAAGGGTAACAGGAAATGGTCTTTTCGAGTGGCATCGTTAAGTTTCCTATAGTCAATACAAACACGCCACCCGATAACTAACCTAGTCAGAATTAACTCGTTATCTTCATTTGTCACAACGGTCATTCCACCCTTTTTGGGTACACAATGCACGGGGCTAACCCAAGGACTATCCGAGATAGGGTAAATCAATCTGGCATCAAGGAGTTTTACAACTTCCTTTTTGATAACTTCATGAATTTTTGGATTAACCCTTCTTTGATGTTGGACTGCCGGTTTAAAGTCATCCTCCATTAAGATTTTGTGAGTGCAAAATTGCGGGTCAATACCCTTAATGTCGGAGAGTTTCCAAGCAATTGCTTGCTTGTGAGACTTTAAAACCTTTATGAGGCGTTCCTTCTCTTCGTCTTTCAAGTTTTTAGCAATAATGACGGGTAATTTATTGGTACCCTCCAAAAATGCATACTCGAGATGAGAAGGTAAGTCCTTGAGTTCAAGCTCCGGGGGTTCATCAACTGAGGATTTAACGCTTTTAAGTTCTTCACACTTTAGGTCCTTCGGAGGGAGAGGAGAGTACGGGTCTTTATTTAACATTTCTTCAATTAGACGAATGTCTCCCTCCGGATCAAATTCAGCATCATCAATTCCCGGTGGAACTGAGTCACTTGCAAGATAAGCTTCAATTTCTTCTAGAATGAAATCACCTCCCTCAAATGGAGTAAGGGAAGGTGAAGATTTAGCAATGATTGGTTCAGAAATTGGAGTGGGATTGCCACTCTCGGAATTGTCAGAAAATCCTAACACTTCTTGAGAATACTCCTCACAAGCTATATCGATGACATCGATTCGGTTAATTGATTCAGCATCATTGTAAGATTATCTTGATGTGTTACCAACTTTGAATGTTATGGTTTTATCACTCACTCGGAGAGTTAATTCTTCACCGTAAACATCAATCAAAGCTCGTGCCGTCCTCAAAAAGGGTCTCCCGAGAATTAAGGGAACTCGAGGATCGACAACATAATCAACGACTACAAAGTCGGCCGGAAAATGGAACTTTCCTACTCTTACAAAGACATCTTCGGCAATGCCGGTTGGTCTAGTAGTAGACCGGTCCGCAAGCTCAAGAATCATTTGAGTAGGAGTAAGTTCGGGGAGTGAAAGCTTCCTCCATATGGAGAGAGGCATCAAGTTGATGCTTGCACCAAGATCGGCCCAGGCTAAGCATTCAACTATCTCTGGAAAGTTACATGGAATGAGGAATTTATCGGGGTCTCCTAGTTTTTCGGGTAGCTTCTTTAGGATAACCGCCGAACAATTCTCATTCACCGATGTATTGGCTAATTCAAATAATTTCTCCTTATTTCTAAGAAGATTCTTGAATGTGGAAGCGAATTTGGGATGTAGAGTAAAGCATCCGTAAAGCTAAGATCGAAGTGTAGGCTTTGAAAGATTTGAAGAAACTTCATCATTTGTTGGTCGTCTCTTTCTCAGAGCTTTTGGTTGTTGAGTCTCGAAGGATAAGGTAAATTTGGTTTAGGCTTAGGAGCGTTAACGGGCTTAGAGGTTGGTGCTTGAGTTTAGACACCCGGAGGTTTGACTGTTTCGGTACTTCGTTGCATCGGATCCTTTGTCACCTCGGGCTCTCGTTCCATAACCTTGGGGTAAGAGGAGAAGGGGGAGGAATCGAAGGTCCATCGTAAGTAACACCACTTCGGGTGGGGATTGCTTTCAAGTCACCTTTCGGGGTTAGCAACGGTATTGCTAGGAAGAGGACCCGAACCTGAACCTGAAGGTTTGTTCATTTGAAAATAATTGCTCAACATGTTCTCAAGCTTGTTGTTTTGTTGCAACATCGTGGCCTGAAATTCGTTTTTCAACTCAGTTTTCATATTAGTGATTTGATTTTGCATAGCTCGCATGTTTGTTTCATTAACTTTCATGTAATTTGCGAGTTCATTTGACGGAGCAGCTTGAGTTGGTGGAGTCGGAGCTCGGTAAGTCGAATTTCCTGGGTTGTAATTATTTCCCCGGTTTTGATTGTTTTGAACTGGTGGAAAACCGGGTGGTCGAACTTGATGAGCTACACTCGGAGGGCGGTGTCCAGCATTTCCCTGATTATAGTTTACTGCGGCTGCAGAAACATATGCTTGAATATTATCTTGATAACCTGAAGCGTTGCCATCGGTGGCAAGACACTGGTAGTAAGGGTGTGGACCACCACAAGTAACACAACTCTCTTCAACCACTTTAACGGGAGTTGGAGGAGGGGTTGTGTTTTTAAGAAGCAAAGCCTTAACGGCATCGGTGAGTGCAGCAACGTCGGGTGAAAGACCCGAGGTAGAAGTGTTCGTACTCACTTTGGCAACAACCGGTCTATTTCGTGAAGTGCGAACTTTTGACTTATTCTCGATAAGGGTTAAGGCATCCTTAGGAGTCTTAGTCAAAAGATTGCCACCGGCGGCTGCATTCAACAAATCTTGATCGGCTGATGTTAAAGAATTATAGAAAGTATCAATTTGGTGTAATTATGTGAAACCGTGATGTGGGCATGCACGATGGAGATCTTTGAATAGCTCCCATGACTTACAGAATGATTCATCAAATCATTGTTGAAAATTTGTAATCTCATTTCGGAGATTTGTGGTTTTTGAAGGAGGAAAGAATTGGTTAATGAATTTGGAAACAAGATCTTCCCAAGTCACTATAGAGCGAGGGGGTTGTTTTTCGATCCAAATCCGGGCTGCCCCCTTGATGGAGAAGGGGAAAAGCATAATCTTAATCAACGAATTAGGCACATCTTTATACTTAATCGTCGAAGTAATCTTGTTGAACCAACGAATATGTGCATGAGGATCTTCCTTCTCAAAACCGCAAAATTGCTTAGACGTTACAAGATTGAGTAAACCGTGTTTAATCTCAAAATTCTCCGCTAGAATAGCAGGAATAACGATCGCATCTCCGTAACACTCGGTGGGTGCTTGGAGCAATTCCGCCATAGTACGTGTATCGGCCATCATAACTACGGGTTTTTCAACAATAGTCGGATCTACTTGTTGGGAATCTTTTTTATTGCGATGTCTTGTGGTAGTTGTTGACGGTTCGACAACTGGACCTGACGAACGAGTGCGCATGCACTAAAAACAAATCTTTTATTAAAAATTAAACACAAAAATTCTTTTTGGCAACCGAAAGTCAAAGGTGCACGGTAGCTCTCTAGAAAAACGCACAAAGAAGCGGAGGAGCGGGTAAGCGCGAAGCGTTTTAAAAACCTTCTCCTTTCGGGTCGAAGTTCGTTGGATCAACCCTCCTTATACCTCTCTTATAGTTTGTAATCCTAAAGGTGAGCCGATTTAACAATTGACAACTCGATTTCTTTTGTTGTTTTTTAATTTTTTGGATTTTTTGATTACTTTATAATATTTTTGTATTTTTTTTATATGAAAATATTCACAAAAACAAGAATAACTTCAGAGGAAGGATCTTCAAAAAACAATCTTTAAATGATAACTTTGAAATTCGTAACACAGCTTCCCCAGCAGCGGCGCCAAAAATTGATCGTGTCGATAGTGTGTGTGTATATATATATATATATATATAATATAGGCTAATCGGCAAGTCACTTTTAACAAGCGATAAACCAACTCACAAATAAAATATAATTTCGGAAGTATCGACTTCCAAAATAACCCCTTCTAGTCGTTTCCCGGGTTGTTTTTGTTCCTGCGAGACGTGAATTGAACTTTTTGTTGACGTTTGTAATCGGGATTTTGAATAGATTAAGATTTTTGATTTGTATTCTAATTTCTACAAATATAAAGCAACTAACAAGCAACAATTAAGGCTAAAGCGAATTAAACACAAAAACCGTTAACGGGATTATAGAAACACAACCTAAAAAATCTAAAACTTCAAATTTTAACCTTAGAAATGCAAATTTAATTTTTAAAAGTCCTAAATGATGAAAGAAAATTTTAGAAAAAAAGAATTATATATTTTTTTCTTTTATTTAATTTATTATGAATTAAAAACGCTTTTAATCTAAAAATATTTTTAAAACTATTAAACTATTGTAGAAAAATATGAAAAATTCAGGGAAAGTACTTTGAACTATGAGGAATCTAAGAAAAATGC
>BQNB010030710.1:23973-49864 GCA_026074375.1 Tanacetum coccineum | reverse complement strand
AGAACAATTCTTTCATAATCTGTCT
This sequence comes from Tanacetum coccineum, assembly GCA_026074375.1. Lineage (NCBI taxonomy): Eukaryota > Viridiplantae > Streptophyta > Magnoliopsida > Asterales > Asteraceae > Tanacetum > Tanacetum coccineum. The sequence goes on along the minus strand of BQNB010030710.1, from coordinate 49,839 downwards.
TTTCTAAACAATATTGGACTGAAGCTGTAGCCACTGCATGCTACACTTAAAACAAATCCACCATTGTGAAAAGACATCTCAAAACTCCTTATGAAATTTTTTGTAAGAGAATCCCAAACATCAATTTTATTCATGTCTTTGGATGTCCAGTTTACATCCACAATCATAAAGATCACTTAGGAAAATTTGATGAAAAAGCTGATGATGGTTATCTTCTTGGATACTCACTTGTTTCCAAGGCCTTCAAAGTCTTCAACACTAGAAGACAACAAATTGAAGAAACCTATCACATCACATTTGATGAAAGCCTTGAGGCTATTAAATTCTCAAAACCTTCAGTTGACAACATCAACATTGCTAAAACAGAAAGATATCCTCTTGATGAATATATTTATCCTTATGAACCTTCTCAAAGGTATCAAACAAACAGCAATGATGTGTCCTTCATAGAACCCTATGAATGTCCTGAACCAGTGGTTCTTGAAACTAAAGTTTCATCTGACCAAAATGGTCATACTAATCAAAATGATCAATCTATTCAAGATGATGAAATCTTAAATGATGGTCACTCTGAACACTCCAATCACACTAATAACAAACAAATCATTGATAATCTCCTAAACACTAAATAAAGTCAGATCTTTGAACTCTTATCCTCGTCAAACACTACTCAAATCCCAAGTCCACCCTTACCTGTTCCATCAATGGTCACTCTAGCTCCTCAAGATAGATGGTCTCAAGACAAGCACATTGAGCTGGTAAATATCATTGGTAATCCAGGGGCAGGAATGCTCACAAGATCCATGGCCAAACAACTCAGTGCTGCTTCAGCTCATGAATGTCTCTTTGTAGATTTTCTCTCTGAAGAAGAACCCAAAAAGGTATCTGAAGCACTAAAGCATCCAAGATGGGTTGATGCTATGCAAGATGAACTTAACCAATTTGCCAGAAACAAAGTCTGGACATTAGTTCCTGCACCCAATGACAAAACCATAATTGTAGCTCAAGGCTATAATCAGCAAGAAGGCATAGATTATGATGAGACTTTTGCTCCTGTTGTAAGACTTGAACCAATCAGAATCTTTCTTGCCTTTGCCACTTACATGAACTTCACAGTTTATCAAATGGATGTCAAAAGTGCATTCCTTAATGGTAAACTAAAATAAGAAGTTTATGTCGAACAACCTCTAGGTTTTGAGAGCAATGAGTTCCCTAACCATGTTTGCAAACTGGACAAAGCCCTTTATGGACTTAAAGAAGCTCCACAAGCATGGTATGAAACTCTGTCAACCTTTCTCACTGAACATAAGTTTGTAAGAGGAAAGATAAGCAACACTTTGTTTGTCTACAAAACACAAACTGATGTGATTCTGGTTCAAATCTATGTTGATGATATCATCTTTAGGTCCGCTAGCACAAAATTGTGCAAACAGTTTTCCAAACTGATACTTAAAATTATGAAATGAGCATGATGGGTGTCCTGACCAATTTCCTTGGATTTCATATTAAACAATCTAATAGAGGCATCTCAATCAAACAAGAAATATATATCAAGGATCTACTAAAGAAGTATGACATTAACGGTGCATCAGTAAAAACTCCAATGGTACCCCCTAACAAGTTAGGACTTAATCTTAATGGCAAATCTGTCAATGAGACTTAGTACAGAGGTATGATTAGATCATTAATGTATCTAACTGCAAGCAGACTTGGCATTCAATTCTCAACTTGTCTTTGTGCAAGATATTAAGCAAATCCTAAGGAATCCCACCTTATTGCTGTCAAGAGAACTTTTAGATACCTAAAAGGTACTCTAAGTCTTGGTCTTTGGTATCCAAAATGCTCAGGTTTTGACCTCAAAGGATATTCATACTCTGACTATATTGGATGCAACATGGACAAAAAAAGTACCTCAGGTGCTTGTTAGTTGCTAGGAGGCTAACTTGTGTGCTGGAGTGCTAAAAAGCAGTAATCTGTAGCTATGTCCTTAGTTGAAGCTGAATATGTAGCTTCCGCTGGTTGTTGTGCCAACATACAATAGATGAAAAGTCAACTCACTGACTATGACATCATATATGAGAAGGTACCCATATTTTATGATAACACTAGTGCTATTGCAATCTCAAACAATCCAGTCATGCACTCAAGAACAAAGCACATTGATATCAGATATCACTTCATCAAATATCATATTCTCAAAAGGGACATTGAATTAAATTTAATTCCCACTCAATATCAACTTGCTGATATCTTTACCAAGCCTCTAGATGAGCCAACTTTCAAAAGATTGATTGTTGAACTAGGTATGCTGAACATTGATTCAAAACCTGAAGCTTCAGCACTAACTGAAGAAAACTAAAGCTTTAGTGCCTTCTTCCAAAACTGAACAAACTTTCACGTTAAATATTAGTTTAGTTTTTGCATACAACCTTTAACTTGCTCATGTAAAGTAACTGAGCAATCACATATGTCTCATTCATGGATTTGCATGAGCATGTGTAGTTTTGTCGCCTTTACTAGAGCACAGATATTTGTTAAGTCAAGAACTAAACTCTCTAGTTTATCCTCTTCAGTTTAGTTTTGCAAAATAATTTTATCTAAATCTTTAGCTATCTCTCGAATGAAGTAGCTGAGCAATCACATATGTCTCATTCATGGATTTGTATGAGCACTTGTGATTTTTTCGCCTTTGTTGGAACACTAATGATGATGAAGATTACAATAATCAGTTCAGCATGACATAAACACCAAACCTGAACCTAGTCTAGCATTTTCAAACATATCAATCTAAAGGTTAGTTTCAAAAACAAATGTGATTTTCAAAAGTAATATTATTTTATCAAAATAATTTCCTTCCCAAGGAAGTTGTTTAACTTTAAAATAAATATATTAAAGGAGGAAGTCTAATAGTTCGAATGACCACATCATCTTTCTCTCACCTACTTTTTTAGTTGAATAGATGGTTGTTCATTGTTCTAGATGTCAGAAGCATGCTTTGCTGACTTTCATTTAATACAAATTTTGGCACATATGTTGAAAACAAACCCTAAACATTCCCATAACTCTATAACCTCAAATGATAATTACAATTTCTCAAAGGAAATCTTGTAATTTCATAAATCATATAAATCACAACACACCAATCCACTTCACATTCTCACGAATTCATCAAAACAACAAACAAACTACACACCTTCCACCAGATCAACACTTCAAAACCCTAATGGCATAATCATCCTCACAAAACCCCTTATCACCTAACCTCACTCCCAAAGAAGAACATGTCACTCTTAACAAACCTAATAGCCCCAACCTTTTCTTACCTGCAGATCAGGTTGAGTTTACTTTCGATGAAATGCTTTTCATAACCAACAATGAGGTGGCTCGCATACACCCATATCACCCAAATTTAGCGTACTTTCAAATTGTCTCTGACTTTATCTCTAAGTGTTATCTTAGGAAAGCATTTATCAGTGCCCTAACCTAATATGTTGAATACTTAGCTGAATTCTGGTACACTGCAAAAGCCCTAGAAAATTCTAGGATTTAGGTTTTGACTCCTACAGGAGGCATTATAGGTGAGATAGGAATCACAACATTTAGAAATGTTATTGGGGCTCACTACTTAGATACATATGTTGATTCTCCCTCCCTTGCTGTAGTCAGACCATGGTTTGCTGAAATAGGATACAATGGGGAGATTAGGGTTAAAGGAACACTGAAGAAAAGTTGTCTTCCTCCTAGGTGGAGATTGTTGATGGGACAGATTATTCAGTTTTTAGGAGGTAAGACGAGTGGGCTAGATCAAATCTCAAACAAACATGCTACCATTCTTTACTGTCTAGCAAATAGGATTAATGTAGACTTCGCCAGGATAATTTGGGAAGATTTAATTCATAAGCTAAAAAAGAAATCCAGGGAAAGAGTTATTCCCTATCCTAGATTTATTTATTTTCTCCTGGAATACATGGCACCTGAATATGCTAATGAAAGTTGCACGATCAATCCCACTCAAATCTTCAGTATTCACAATTGGGCACTAAAACCAAACCAACCTGAAGAACCTCCCTTCACTGAACATATGTTGACAGTTTATAACCTAGCTGCTCCAAATGTTCCCAAAGCTCCTAAAGCCTCCTCCATTGCTGAGAGGTTTCCCTAAGGCACAAAGCCTGGAGCTAAACCTGGACACAAAAAGCAATCAACTTCTTCAAAACAACCATTTGTGTCTAGCAGAGAGGCAACCAAAGGTGGGTCCTCTAGAGCACCCACCGGTTCCAAAACTAGCCATTCTCAGATAAGCAAAGAGTCCAGCTCGGCCATGGACTCAAACCCAAGCCAGCCTTCAGTTTCTACCCCTGTAGATACTAAAATGCATAAAGAGGACTAACAGGCAGCTGATGACCCATTATCTTTAGGGGCCACCAGTAAAGAAGAAGTTGAACCTGTTTAATCAGCTTCTTTCATTTTGCACTCTGTGTCTACATTAAGACATGATGCTTCATTAGATTTCACAATTGAAGATGATCCTGGAATATCTGCTCCTAAGGATTCCATATCTTAACAATAGAGTATGGATGAAGGAACCAAAAACTACTCATTTTCTCACATACTTACAGGGTCTAATCCAAGTGTTCTTGTAGATAAAACCAAATCTGCTAGAGATGGGTTAAAAACTGCCCACACTACTTCAGGTGCAAATGAGGAATCAAGAGCTGATGATATCTCATGAAAAGTGAAGCTGGAGGATTTGTTAGATATCTTGAAAGATACAAGATCTGCCTTCTTCACTCCTGACTCCCTAACAGATGAGCCAATCATTAATTCAGATGAGAGTGAAGAGGAAGAGGATGCTGAAAAAGATAAAGACACTGAAAATACTTCAGTCCCACCTCCTTCATCTCCAAAATCAGCTCAAATTCAAGAGTTAATGGCTCAGGTTCACTTACTTTAGTCTCAGAAGGAAGAGCCAGAGCAAGCAAAAGCAAAAGCTGAAGCTGAAGTTGCCTCAATGAAAGCCACGCCTTCATATCCAGACATTAACCAGCTAACTAAACTTTTAGTAACTTCTTTAAAACCTAAACTATCTAAACTCTTAGCCTCGCATGACTTTGCTAGCTGCTTACCAACTAAACTAAAAGAGCTCCCCTCAAAGATCACTAAAATATCTGGAGAGATTAAAGAGTTAAAGCATCATGTTAGAGACATGGAAATAGAGTTGCTTGGGGATCTCTTAGAGATACCAACAAAACTGGAAACTTTCACTTCTACTATCTCTAGTCTTTCATCCCAGGTAGCTGAACTAAAGGACATTCAATGGAAGCTTCCAACAGAGTTTCTTAATTTGCCAAGTCAAGTTTCTTTAGTTCAAGATAAGCTTTAGACTTTGGATTCTCTTCCAAGTCTTTTACACAAGGTGACTAATACCTTGAACAGGATCCTCTGAATGAGCTAATTGAACAAGAACTCAAGAAAGCATGCATGTTCCTTCAGTAGGCCAAGCAGCTACTTCACCTGCTGAGGGGGAGAAGAACACCAAAGATGCTGGTACTAACCTAAAAGATGAACTAAATAATCTTCTGGGCAAATATGTTGTGACACAGTACTACACCAAGAAGCTACTCTTTGATAAATACTGTGACAAGATACTAAAAAGAAAGAAAATCCCTAAGATCACAAACTAGACGTTCTTGACAAAAAAAGGCGCCCATCACACACTTGAGACAATAAATAGGGAAAAGACGGGCGTTGATGAAAGTCTACCATCTAGCAAAATCTCAACAGTCAGTGATCTACTTTCCGCAACATAAATGTAGATAAGTCAACTACAACTTGACCAGCACACAAACAAGTCTTGTAAAAAAGGATGGAAAACCATTTTATTATCTGAGTAAAGTCAATATCTGATCAGCTGACTTGCCAACTGAACTAAACACCTCAAGATTGACTGAACCAACCACCCATCAAGAAAAAATCCTCTAAATTAAGCTAATGAACTTAGCTAACAAGAAAAGAAACAAAGAACCAGTGACTTCAGAGATCATTCTTGGTCCACATAACAAGAAACACATATTATCCAGTTTCAGCATGACATAAGAGGGACATTGAAAAGCAAGAGCACAGTAGAATTCAGAACTTATTTTGTCACATAACTTTATCTTTTTAATGATATTGTAATGAAACAAGTTCGAAAAAAGATTTTCAGTTTATGTATGTTTCAAGTATTAATAAATCAATTGTGTAAGAAGAAGACAGCTTGCTTTTAGCTCACTTACATTGATTTCTCTAACTTAGCTATACTTCAACATATTCAAATAGGGGAGACTGTTTGGGTTTAGTTCCTGGAGCCCTTCAGTCTTTCAGTAGATTGTAACAACCCATAAACCCCTAAGTGTATTTCAATCAAACTACAAGTCTATTCATTTTTGAGACACTGAAGCCCTGATTAGCTTCAGTCGCTGATAGCCTTTAGCACTCAGCTGCGTCTAAGGTCCTTAAAGATTGGGAGTATCTTTACTTTAGTGTATCAGCAGTACAAAAACTTTGTGACAAGCGAAGGACTCTGTTTGGAGCTTCAGTTCAGCTTGCGACTGACAATTCCAAGCACTGCACGATAATTATTCTCCTTAACAATAAGACACGAAAACATGCGTTTCAATTCTAAAAGGGTTCTCACAAGGATGGGGAAAAGATTGCTTTATTCAAAAATGGAATAAACAGTCCTACCCTACTGGGAAATGCCTACATCTAAGAGTTGGTACATACCAGTACAACAACTCTATCCTTAAAGAACTGTACCTCGAACTCAAAAACAAATGTGCGCATCTAAGATTGAGAATCTATTACAACTTAGGCTTAATTTATATAATTCAAATAGGGAGGAGATTTTTGTCAAGATTCAGTTCCTGCAAAGCCTTCACAGTCTTTTAGAGCATAAGAATTTACAACAAAAAATCCTTAAGTGTTTCTCAAACTAAAGTCTTTCACATATAGAGCCACTGAACGCCTTTCACGTCAGCGCATGAAGTTCTTCAGCTTCACTGATTCTGCGAGACAAAGTATCTTCACTTTAGTGGTATGCAATAGTACATACAACGTAAATCTAAGGACTCTGAGTATCTGGAGTTCAGTTCAGGCTCTGGCTGACATATAAACCAAGCTGAACCTAATGCTCTTGATTGTCTATCTCCTTAAACAAAAAACCTGAAACGTTGTTTCACTCTCATAGAAGGTCTTACACAAGAGGCGGGAAACAGAATAGAGCTACTATGTCAAATGGAATAAAGCAATCTCCGCATCTGGGAAATGCCTATTTTCTAAAGTTGGCGCGAGTATAATAAGCAATCAACAACTTTCCTAAAGGATTTTACCTAGTATACTAGAAAAAGCAAACGTGCATTAAATGGTAGCCAATCACCCATATTAATGTTTGCCATGTAAGCTAGTTTAAATCAAAAAAAAAAAAAAAAAAAAGAAACCCCCCCCCTTTTTTTAATGGTGGTAAACCCTAATCCCTATGCCTATAAAAGAAAGGGTTCCCAGAGTAAATGCTATCATCTTATCAATTAAAAATGATACACATTAAAAAGTTCACTTATCTCTCAAATAAACCGACTCGTACTACTGAAAGCTAAAGCTTTAGTTTAGTCATAACAAGTTTGTTTTCTTATTCTCATAACTTTGGTTAGAGAATAAGTTCGAATGAGATAACACCCAATTGTCATTCAACCACCTTGCTATTCCGCAAGCAAGGTGTGTCACAGATTCTTTATTTGATTCTAATAAAAGTCTATACGTTGAAAAGTACTTCTGTGTGTTTTAAACTTGTTCTTCATATTGTTTATATATATATATTTTTTTAAACTTACTTTTTTGCTATGGAATCTGTTAGTGCAAATATTATGATATTTAATCTATACGACCTCTTTATGTTTTGGTAATGACAAACATGTGACTTGTAATACGTAACGTAAAGTGCGCAAGTTACTCGTAATCACAAATCATCAATGCATACATGCATCAACATCTCTAGACGTCTCAAGTATTCATCAAGACGGACATTGGTTTACACCCGACGTAAATAACATAAGTTTGTCACCACAAAAAGACAAAAACAGGAGCGTCTGTCGAGGCGGCCCCCTTAAATACGGCGGTCCCCTTGGCGGCCCCCTAATATATCTGGGACCGCCGTCTCTTGCCAGGCTATTTTTCAGCTCTTATAAATAGTGGGTCACCTCCAACTATTTTCATAACCCTTTTGCATAATTTTCTTTTAGTTCTTTCTCTCTCTAGATCTTACTAAATCTATCTAAATCTTTAATCATTCAACTTGGTTAATCTTTTTAAATGTGATCAAATCTTCTATCCTTTCCTCCTTTCCTCAAGTGCAAGATAAGAACTTCGGTCATCTTCAAGATCCGAAGTTATGTAGTCTAGTTAGTCCATTTGTAACATTTGTTACATATTGATCGAGTCCATGTCTTCTAATCTTTAGTAGTGTGTAAATCCAAATGATGTATATATTTGGATGGGTTGATTGTGGTTTGGTTAGTATTTTAGGCCTTAAAATACATTGGTGATGTGTTAGATTGGTTCTAGCTAAGATTAGGACTCGACATCTAGCTTAGTGTCAGAAAATAATGTAAGCAATGCGGTTTATGTGTTTAGGCCATAAAACACAAGGTTTGTTATGTTGGGCCATAAAACATAACGGGTTTGGTTGTACCCGAAGAAGGACTCGACATCTAGCTTAGTGTCGGAAAATAATGTAAGCATTAGTATAAGGTTTTCTCTGCCGAAAGGGAGCTTATTGATTAGTGAAGTAACTCTCGAGTTGGATACTCGAGGAGTGGAGTAGGGTAAAGAGGAGCTTCGTGGCTGAACCACTATAAATTTTCATGTCGGTTTTCATTTTCTTTTGCCTTTCTCTTTACTTATGTCTTTACATTTATCGCTTTACTTTTACACTTGGAGTGTGCTTATGATTATATGAATTGTTGTATATGTTGTGTTAGTCATGGTTGTGTAGCTCTTTGTAGTAAACCTTGTGAGTGTGGATATATTGCTAGAATATGCACTAGTAATTGTAAATCCATTATCGACTCTTCTCATATTACGTTAAACTTGATTGGTGATTTGATACAAATGATCTAGTCCGAAAACCTCTTCTAGAGTTGGTCCCTTTAAATAGGGTGGCCCCCTGATGTACTAGGTGTCCCCCATATATTTATGGGACCACCGGCAAAGAGTGATATAATCTTTGATCTTAAATTTTATTTAAAGGAAACGTATTCCCCCTACGATTTCCACAGAAATGTAAAAACGTAAAAAAACATACAAAATGTCAAAAAGGTTAATTAATTGCAATTTGGGCAAGATTTGGCAACTCTACAAATAATGAGGGAGTGGTAAGTATGAGTTTTAATAAATTTACACTTTTGGTCCCTTCATGTTTTTTTTAATCTTAAATCTTGTCTTTTTAATCTAAAGAAATGGATGGTCTAGATTTGTCCCTTAGTATGTATGGAGAAATAATATAACTCACCTCATTGTATATAATCTCCTTTTCTTTCTGTTGAAATTATGTCCACGTAGAAATAATATATGTCCGGGGAATTTATTCGAGCCTACGGGGACGCAAGCGTTAATACGTAAAACAATTAATAATTAAATATATTAATGCTAATATATCTTAAGGATAAGCTTATCGAGCGATAAATATTATTATTATATTTAATGGGGATGTTTATTAGTCGTTTATTTAGTTAAACAAAGGAGACTAAGAGACTATTTCGCATTATGTGAGTAAAAAGAAAGTGTGAGAATATATTCTTATTTTGCCTCAGTTCAATCTAGTTTCCTAATTCTCCATGAGGAGTTGGAATTTGCTAACTGGCAAGCCACAAGTTGCATGTTATATAAAGATATATGGGATCATTATTGGATAAACTTGAATGACCTAAATCCCTAAATCTCTCTTCTCTCCTCTCCCCCTTAGCTTTAGACTGGTCGAAACAAACCCACAAGGGTTTTTGGTTTTGTGTTCGATCGTATTACCAAACAAACCGTGTTGATTCTGTCGCTTACCTTGTTTACAAGAGTCGAAGGCGTGTGGTTTGCTGTATCACTACTAGTACTAGCATATTATATTTGTTTGCTAACAACGTATTGTCGGTGAATTGAAGTAGAGTGATCTACCTTTAGATCTTGGTGTGGTTTTACCGTTGTATATTTATCTCTACACCACGCGTATCTTCTAGACAGGGTGTTTACGCTTAATTGCTGTAACTAAGGTACACGTTCTTGCGTCTCCTTTGTTACATTATGTATTCTATACGTGTTTTATGTTTTCCGTTGCGTAACTCCGTGATTTCAAGTGAACAGTATTGTGTTTTTCAAACCCAACACTTTTTAATGTTAAATATAAACCATGCATATGATTGTCATCATTTGTATCACACTGATTCTTCTTAGAATCTCGTCTATGTAGGGAAAAAAACTTGTTATTTTTGTTGTTTCCCTAAGACCCCCAGATATGACTTTAGGTAATGTACAAAAATACCATCAACTATCTATGGCAAAAGACAATACTGCATTCACTGATATTGATTAGAAGTATAAGATAAAGAAACATTGCTTTTACAACATTGGTGCCTGGCAAGATTTGCTAATATGCCCACATATTGATAATAAAAAAGTTGAAGAATCTTAGCAAATTTAACTGGAAATTTACCCCTTTGCCTCTAATGACACCTCGAATAGTATATGTTAAAAGAAAGATGCATAACAAGAAGGTTGCCGACATCAACCATTTTACTACATTTGATTTTTTTGTTTTAAAGGCATTAATAAATATGGAAAACACAACTACAGATACAAACTGAGTTTATCCCTCTCCAAACCACCTACGCTTATACGAGAGATGGGACCCAACCAAAATTAAATACAAAGTAGCAAAACATATATATCGAACAAAACAAATATGGTTTCAAAACAGCGGGCCCTGACTTAAAAACTAATAAGAAGTATAACCACCAAGGTGACATTTGTCCATTAAACATCAAACAAAAATAGAGACCCATTCCCACAAATATCTTGTCACATGACGCGAAAAAACCTTATAAGAACAGCTACAGGTCCAGTGTTGTTGCTTGTGTTGAGGTGTTTTAACACCTATTGATCAATCAGATCACGGAAGTTACATAGAGAAAAACATATAAACACGATATAAATACAAAATTTACAAAGGTCATCAAGAATGTGTAACTTTTAGAATTACTAAACACCGTTTTTGAATATTCGCAGTACCTCTTTATTCCGAGTCGTGTGTTAAATCAATTACGCACGCAATAACCACCCATAGATCTAAAGGTAGATCTCTCTACTGTAATACACACAATTATGTTCTTTAGCAAACAATTAAGTATGCTAGTATTAGTAGTGATTAAGCTTCCAAACGCCTTCGACTCTTGAATCTATCAACACGAAAAACCCTTTAAGGGTTGTTTGGGTCGATCGCAAACCGAAACCCTATAGGGGTATTTGGTTCGATCGTGCTAGACTAATGGGCGTGAGGAGAAGAGTAGATTTGGGGGATTTAGGTTTTTCAAAGTGTGTTTCGAAAACACAAATCACCTAAACCTTTATTGTCTATAAGCCTCTAAAATCTTGGCCTTGCAAGTTAGGTAATTAATACAACATCCTTGGAGATTAGGCAAACTAATTGACTATATGAGTTCAATAAGATAACAATTCTTCACACTTTCTTTTGCTTCATAATTTCATACTAGTCACTTGTTTTAACTATTAACGACTAATAAACTTCCACTAATAAGATATAATATTAATGCTCATTAAAGCTTTATCACTAAATATATTACATTTTAATATATTTACTATAATTGTTTTACTATTAAAATAACAACGCGTGCATCCCCGTAGGAGCTCGGAATTCATTTCTCAAACTTGATTTATTTTACGTGGACATATTCCAACAGCTCTCACTTGGACATGTATCAAATAATATAATAACATTGGTAAGTGTCTAGCTACACGCCAATGATCTCAGGATTTTCCGAGTGTGGTTTCATAAGTACGTGATAATACGATTAATGTATTTACATCCCTTGTTTCAGATACAGTGTTAGATATGGCATATGGATCAAAATAGACCATTCTATTATTAACGATTATGACACTTCTCGTATTTATAGATTAATGTCAAAGATTACCAAAAATCATTGAGACATATCCACATGAGTTTTTGGTTGCGGCCACATATACATCTGATTAACCCTACGAGGGGCCTAGTGGCATCATTCTTCAACTATTAAAGGAACAAATTATTTATTGACTACAAGTTTCATGTCACATGCTTCATAATTATTCTGAAATTGTCTTATTAAGTACCCCTTATTTTAGGATAACTATAACTAAATCAAGAAGAATAATCACACACATGCAAGACCTACTTGCATTTCACACTTTTAAGGATTTGTAAACAAATCACTTACAGATTCACTTAATGATTGTCCGATCAATCAAGTGATAAGCTTGTGAGTTTGGAAATCTAATATTCATCTTATGAATATCATGTGAGTTTTTTTTGCCGATCGGGGAACACATCCTGTAATTATCGAAGATATCACCATGCACTCATAATTGTGTCTAGTTTAACCAATGTGATCTAATATTGTTACAATGACAATGATCTAATTTAGAATATATTAGATATTATTCACGGAGTATAAACCGCACAATATTGGATAAAATTTATATACTAAATATATACTTTCATACCAACGTTTTCATTTATCATTACATAAAATTCTTCTTACATCCCTTATCCTAAATACTTACACTACGAACTTGTCCCTGCTGCCTAGCATGTATGTCGGTAAGCTTTCCTTGTCGTGGTTAAATAGCCTTGTAAAAGGATCTGCTGATTGTCTATCTTGTGTGAACTTACTGGGATTAATTTTGCTCTAATTCAATACATTCACGAACATAATGATTTATTCTCTATGGAAGATCTAAGTTTAAATTAATTCTCGTTAATCTTTCTTTTCGTTGTCCGCTGCCCTCTGTAACCTCCACGGTTCGGTTTGGCGCGAATAGAAGATGCGGTATGAATTTATGACAAAACATCTTAATAGGTTCCGTTTATTATTGTTACTAATACCAAGCCCTGAAATAAAACTCTCCTAATCAATACAGCTCCATTGCTGCTTTCTGAAGCAGATATGCTATTCTAGCTTTTGCTAGAAGGACATTGTAATGGTTTACTTTGCTTGGAGCTTTTCTAGTTGCACCGCCCCTCCCCCCTGCGCCTTCGTTTAAAACTAAAGACGTATCATGTCTAAGATTTTAATATCGTATCTTATCAGTCTAAATCCAGCATCGCAATAGCAATCAACTCAGAGTTCAGCTTCAAGATTTCTACATAAAACTTAAGATACGTATCTTTTAGTATTTCTTAAATTACTTAAGAATGGTTTTTTTCACAGCAGGTCCAGTGGGTTCTCTTGATTCTATTGAGAAAAATGGCTTGTTTGCGTTATTGCGCGATTGCACACATACAGTCGATGTGCATGTTACGTACATAAATTGATCGACTACTACTGAAGCATAGAGAACATTTTGCATACGCTTCACCTCTTCAGGTGTTGAAGCACCTTGTGTTTTATTTAAGCAAAGTCGTTTCTTTGCTATGAGGATATAATCTGCGTTTGGAAAGCTCTCCATCTCTAACATCTTTTCAATATTTTATCCTATGTAAGCACTTTGGACTTCAGTCTAATAATCGCTTTTTTTTTTTTTTTTTTTGTTTTTTTTTTTATTTGAGATCGTTATTCTCTGTAGATCTTGATTCTAAGAATAAATGTTGCTTCCCCCAAATCTTTCATGGCGAAACACTTTCCAAGATATGACTTTACACTTTGTAAACTTGGAATATGATTTCCCATGATAATTATGTCATCGACATATAAGATGAGGAATGTAACATTACTCCCACTAGCCTTTTGATATACACATGGCTCATCAAGATTTTGAGCAAATCCAAACCTTTTGATTTCCTCATCAAATCTTTTATTCCAGCTTCTTGATGCTTGCTTAAGACCATAAATGGATCTTTGAAGCTTGCATACTTTCCTGGGATGATTAGGATCAACAAAACCTTCAGGTTGCACCATATAAATGTCTTCATTAAGATAACCATTTAAGAAGGCAGTTTTGACATCCATTTGCCATATCTCATAGTCATAGAACGCCGCTATGGCTATAAGAATCCTAATAGCTCTAATGTTAGCAACAGGTGAGAACGTTTCTTCATAATAAACCTCATATGTTTGAGTATAACCCTTTGCTACTAGACGAGTTTTATAGGTATGTATAATGTCGTCCATGTCAGTCTTTTTCTTAAATAGCCATTTGATCCCAACAGTCTTACAATTAGGAGGAAGATCAACCAAGCACCAGACTTGATTATCTTTCATGGATTGCATTTTCGCATTCATAACATCGACCCAATTATCAGGTTAATAATACAGCTTTATAGTTATTGGGTTCATTAAGATCCCCTAACTATGCTCCTCCACTTCTACATTTAGACATAAGCGATCGGGAGCTTGATGTATCCTTGCGGACCTATGAATGGGAACAACTTCCTCTTGAGGTGTTTTGAAACTTTCAACCTCCATAGGAATTTCGCTAGTGTTTTTAGAAAGTGATGTATCTTTATCTTGAATTTTTTCAAGTTCTTCGGCCCTCCTACTGACTTCTTAAGATATACGATTTTTCTCCAAGAACTCAACATACCTCGAAACCACTATTTTGTTTTTAGGTAGGAAGTAGAAATAGTAACCCATCGTTTCCTTTGGGTATCCTATAGTATCCTCTTAAAGGTTAACTTAAACATATCTTTGGTTGGAGTTTGTCAGGTGGTATCCCGCTTCACAAGCGCCTTGGTATTGTTAAACACACAGATCTTTTACCTTAAAAAAACGAGCGAAAATAACCCCCCTAAAAACGGACTTAAAAATGCCAAATATTTGCTTGTTTTGCTTTGTGCAGGAACGGATAACCAAGAAAAGGACGAAAAACAAAGCCAAAACGACAAAACCGGACTCGGAATGGAAAAGACTGTGAAAGACAAAGCCAAATCAAAGCCGGAAAGTCAATCAAGTCAAAAAGTCAACAGAAAAGTCAACTGGTCAAAGTCAAAGTCAACCCAAGTCAACCCCGAGGTCAAAGTCAAAGAAATATAAGTTCAGGGACTGAAATTGTCAATCCCTAAACTTATATATAAAGAAGAAAAGAAAAGAAAAGAAGAGAAGGGCTGATTTTGCAATTTGCTCAAAGTGACAAGTGGGGGGGCAAAACTGCCAATCCCCCTAACTTGTACACCACAAGGACTATGGGTGCAAAGAGTTATATAACTCTTGGGGACTTGTTTTGCCAAGTCCCCAAAAGTTATATAACCACAGGGACGAATTGTGCAAGTACACAAGTAACCTAGAGGGACCATTTTTGCCAAATGGTGAAACTTTCACTCTGTTACAACCTCTAACACCTTTTCCCGCTCGTTTTTCCCTCCCAAACAACTCACGGGTTGTTTAACCCCGTTTTACCCCATGAACCTTCACCACCTCCATGGATAATCAATTTCCCCCTCCTCCACCACCTTTCCCAGCAACAAATGTGCCAACTTGGCAATCCCACACCCCCCAAGACCTATTTCGACGGCTAAGATTGATTTTGAAGATTGAAGGGCCAAGATTAGAGGTTTAAACCTCTCACAAAACAAACACACCTGTGTTTGTGTGTCTACAAACAAGCACAACAAGAAGAAAGAGAAAAAGAAGACATAGTTGTATATTTTCGGCTATAAAAGCCTTGTAAGCCATTGTGGCAAACATTCAGTTTTAATTAAGTTTTTAATTAAGTTTTTATGTCGTTTTTATTGTAGTTTAAAGTGTTTTTAAGTTAATGTCTTTTATGCAATTGTAATTCTCAGTTTTAATAAAAAATTAAGCTCTTTTTACTCAATAAGCTCTCAATAAGCTCATTAGAGCTTATTCTTGCTAATAAGCTCTAATTTAGCTTAAAACTTGTTATAAGCCCTTTCATACTGTTTTAATTTGAATTCAGCTCATAAATGTCCATTTGAGTGCATTTTGGAAGCTATTTGAAGTAATAAGCTCCCAAGAGCTTATTGAGCTTTTAAGCTCAGGTTTAGAGGCTAAGGGGCCATTAGGACAGGCTTTTTAGGCCACTCACTCAGAAAGAGTGGCCTTGGTTCTGAGACTACAAAAAAAATCCAAGGTTTCATTTCTAAATTCTCACTTAGCTTAATTTTTAGCTTAAACCTTTAGCTTATTTGCTTTCAATCTTTGTAAACACATTAGTTTAGGCTTGTTAATTAGCTGTTTTAAGTTTTCATGGAATAAAGTTTGTCTAATCTTAGTTTACAACTTAAAATTGCCAAGTTAGTGTAATAAGCTAGCTGAGAAACTAGCTTATTTTTCTACATAAGCTAGGACTTTTAGTTTTAAAATAGTTTAAATAGGTAAAAATAAGTAGAAGTAGATAAAAGGTTTTTAAAGTTTTAGCTTAAAAATGGATTTTAAACCCACTTTGGTTTGACAGTTTTTAAGTAAAGGGGTGTTTGGGATAGCATTCAAAGTGGGTCAAAACAGGTCTTGGTATGGGTTATGACCATTAGGTTGGATTTAGTTCAAGTTGTTAAGCTCATTTAAGCTGATTTTAAAAGTTTTTCAGTTTTGAAAACTGTTTTTCAAAGTTTTTGCAAATAATTTTGAAACTGTGAGGATTTCTTTTATACCACAAGTGCTTATTTGGATAAGCACTTGTGAGTGTGACTTCAAGTGCTAAAAAGGTGTGATTTGTGAGTTTAAAAAAGGCTGTCCAAGACCTTTGTCCTTTTGACTTTGTGAGTCAAATTCACCCAAACATTTTGGTCACAGTTTCTAAAAACCCAAAAGTCCTTTTTCATTTAACAAAATCAGCAGGTTTTAATGCTTTTTAAAAGCTCAAAATTGGTGCACAAGCTGTTTAGCTATAGCACTCAATCTGTTTGAGCTTCTTTGTGTTTTTAGAGCTTATTTGACAGCTTAAAATAAGCTGTCAAATAAGCCCTTGAGATTTGCCTTAAAGCTCCCCTGGTGCAAAGGGGGAACTTTAGGGTCATCTTTCTCAGCCATTAAGCACACTTAAGCCCAAGTTTTTGGCTTATTTTAAGAGTCTATAAGCTCTTAAATAAGCCCTCAAAGTTTCAGGCCTTAGGAAGCTTGTTAGTTAGCTTATTTTCAAGCCCAAACATGCCCTTTGGCTGTTTTTGAGCCCCTTAGGCTGAGGGATTGCTTATCTTTTGATTCTGGCTTATTGAGCTTATTCCATAAGCTCCCTTGTGTTCTTACAGCTTATTTAGATTAGATAATTAGTTGTTAAGCTTATTTTGCCTTTTTCTAGCTTATTTGTCCAAGTCTTAAGCATTTTAGCCTTTTAAGCTCATTTTAAGTTTTCTGCCATAATAAGCTTCCACAGCTTATCTAGTTTAGCTTTTCCTTTCCTTTTTAGCTTATTTAGGTTAGGTAAGCCCCTTAGCTTACCTTAGTTTTTTGCCTAAGCTTAATTTGACCTAAGTCCAAAAGACTAGCAAAAATTGGCCTTTAAGCTTATAAGCCTCTTTCTGTCAACTTTAAGCTTATTTATAAGCTTATTCATTGCTTTTCAGCAAAAGCCCTAGTTGACAAAGTTGTTAAGCCCCACGAGCTTAACAACTTTGCTTCTTTGAGTTTTCGAAAAAAAAAAGGGGAAGACACTTGGCCCGGGTGAGCAAGACTCGAACCCGGGACCAAGCGATACATCCCCCTCTTTACACACACACTTACCACTGCGCCCTTGGGTCTTTTTCGTTAAAGACCCAAGGCGTTTGGTATTTATGTACATTTTTAGCTTGTTAGGCTAATAAGCTGTAACAGCTTATTACGGGCTTATTCATTAAGCTTATTTTTGTTTCTTATTTTTCGTAGGACCTTTATAGAGTCTAGTATTTTTTGTAAATTTTTCAGAATTTTTCGTAGACATTTATTATTTTTTATAATTTAATTTCGGTAAAAGTTTATTTAATTCATAAAAAATACAAAAATTATCAAAAAAATATTTTGCTTTTTTAGAAAATTTTCTTTTGTCATCTAGTTTGTAGGAAAAATATAAAAATTTTCGTAGGGTCATTTTTACAACTTTTTACTTTTTAAAGCACGGTCCGGGTACGGGATTTTGTTTTGACTCGTTTTTGGGTCAAACGAACTCCGTTTTCAGTCTAGTCTTTTTCATTCTTCGTTATTTGTCCCATAGAGTAGTTTAGAAGCAAAAATTTCTTCGTAGGCTTATTTTTAAAGGTTTTAGGTTTTTCCCCCTTTTTTGTTCGGGATTCGGGCCCTCGTTTTCTAGTTTAATTTCATAATTTCTAGGTTTTTCTTAAACGTTTTTTTTGTTGTTATATAATTTGACTTTTTCAATTTCTCAAATCAATTCCTTCCTTCAAACTCAAATCTTCGATCGTATCGATTGTCCATTCCAGCCTCGTTGGGGATAAACGACCCGGGAACATTCTATACTACTTCTCGGTTTCATTGATTGTTGATTTTTACACTTAGATATATATTTTATATTTTATTATATATTATATATATTTACGGTGTGAAAACCACCAATCAATTTTTTGTTGATTTTTACACTTAGATATATATTTTATATTTTATTGTATATTATATATATTTACGGTGTGAACCCAGCCAATCAGTCATTATCGTTATGATTGAGGTTTGGTTGTTTTGAACGAGATTGGAATTCTTTGTACTGAGCATTCATTTTCATGGTTATGGCATCCATTCGAGCCATAATGTTATCAGTATCAGAATTACTGCTACCTTCATCGGCAAAAGCAACATTTTTCTTTAGAGATGATTTTGTTTTTTGGTTTTTAGCCCAATTAAGCTTGAGTAAGACTTTGTCTTCGAGGAGTTGATAAGCTTGGTTTGGTGTTTTGTAGAGGAAAATATCACCAAATGCGGCATTTAGAACTTCTTAAGTTATTTTGTTGAGGTCGTGATAAAATATTTTAATGATATTGCCTTTGAATAGGTTGTGACCATGGCAAATTCTGAGCATTTCTTTCATACGGAGCCAAGCTTCGGTTAAAGTTTTGTTTTCATGTTGAGAAAAGGCTCGGATTTCATCGAGGAGTCGATCAAAAAGAGCTGGGGGGAAATTTCTTATCCATCTTTACGTTTAATTCTTATGACGCCATTCGATTATCGTTTGAATCCGATTTACGCGATTAAAGAATGCTCGTCTTGTGGAAGTTTGTACACTTCAAACTGTGGTTGTTCAAAAGGGAGTCTTGAAGACAAGATTCTTGTTCCAATACCCGACTCGTCTCAACGATCCTTTAAAATTGAAAATTTTTGTCTCAATTGTGGGGACCCAATTCATGGTTTTCATTGTCAAAGATGTGCTCTAATACAAAAGACATTCGAGGAAGTCCTTCAAGACTTCCAAGACACTTCCGAGTCATCCGACGACAATACCAACGTTGTTAATGCTCCTCGAGAGCCAATCGTTGTTAATCAGGACCCCGGTGAAAATTCCTCACCAAGTCCTCCACACATTGACCATTGTTGTCACGAGTGCGGTGATTCGTTAGATGGAATCTTTTGTCGACAATGCACTTGTAAGTCTTGTGGGAAAGGTGCTCATTACGGTTATAATTGCCCTCCGAAAGTTCCGATTATCTCTAATCCGGAACCATGCAAAAATCAAACCATTGATGAGCCCCTACAAAACTTGCAAAGTTTGCAACAACAATGTCTTCTTGGCACATGCCAAAGATGTGGTTGCAATGAATACGATGGAGTTTGTTTTTACTGTAAAGTTGGAAATGAAACACAAATCAACGTTTCAATTCCGTACTCTTCTAACGATTCTCCAAGTGTTGCAAACCATTCTCCACAACCACAATACGTACCATACTCTCGTGAGTTATGTGGGAACGATTCTCATTACGGTTACGACTGTCAGCCTCAAGTCCCGTTTGTATACAATCAGGACCTGTGTTTCAATCGAAACTTTGATTATTTTCCACAAACTTCACTGAGTTTCCCACAACAATATCCTTGTTGTGAAAATTGCGGGGGTCCTCATGAAACCTTCCAATGTCAACCAATGAATGAAGACTATTATCATGAGCAAAATTTTTGCTATGATTCAAATTCTTTTGGTTTTGACCAAGTTCAACCCCCGCAATATACCGTCAATCATCCAATCTTCAATTCCCAAAATGAGCTTCTCAATTCTCAAAATAAGCTTATGGAACAAATGGCAACCTTACGTGAATTGGTTGATCAAGCTATACAAAAGAAGGAAGAAGAAAAGCGAATCGCGGAAGAGCAAGCGGCTAAAGATCGATCTTGGAAGATTCCCATTTGCTACGATGATGACGAAGACAATATGATTCGTGGTATAGTATATATATATAAAATAACACAAATGCAAATCTCAACCAAATGCCCTTAACCAAGGCAAAAGGTCAAAATCTACACAAAGAGATTAAATATATAAGAATCAATTTTAAAAAGATTCCGGAAGAGATATTCCCGGGTCGTATGTCCCAACGAGGCTGCAATTGAAAGTAATCCTGGTTTGATGAGAAATTGAATGATGGAGAATATTTAGATATGATGGAAACACTGATATAGTTACAACTAAAATTAATTAAATAAAACCTAATTTAATCTACGGGAAACAGATATAGGAAATGGGGATCTTAAAAACTACGGGAAACAAAATTAGTTATATAGGGAATCCTAAATTAAATCTTACAAAATACGGGGAACAGAATCAGGTATCGGGAAACTAAATACTAAAAATAAGAACATAAATGCTAAATTAAAATTAAAAATCAAATAAATTCTAATTAACTTAATATGAAAAATAAAAAAAAAACTAAATAAAAACGAGGTCGTTGAAAGGTAAATACGAAAAGAAACGTAAAAACGCGACCTGGTAAAAACGGGTCTAAGACTGAAATATAAGAAAAAATAAGCCTACACTAAAATTTATATTTTTCCCTAGACACTAAATGACCAAAAGAAAATTAATAAAAACGAAAAATAATATTTTTATTAATTACCGATTATATGATTTAGTATAAGAAAAAGTAATAACTAAAATCTATTTTAATTGCTAGAAAATACAAATTTAACTGGAAAAATATAGAAAAATGGTTTTAATATGCTAAAATGGTGCAGAAAATTAATAGAAACAAAAGCCCTAATTTTTAAAAGCTAATTAAACCCTAATTTGATTGATTAAACTAAGAACCCTAATTTTATAAAACTATTTTGAAAAATATTAAATCTAATTATTTTTCTAGAAAAGACAGGGTAGAAATGGTAATAAAGGAAAGAACAGGGTAGGCGGGCGAATATTGGAAATTTTACACTATAGAGAAAACGGGTACCCCTTAACTATGAGAAAACTACCAAACAGACCCTACGAATTTGGCTTATTTTTGCTTATTAAAAAATGCTTTTCAGAAAAAACTTAAAACTACAAAGTTACTAAACAGCTTATTTCTAACAACTTTAATAAAGACACTTTGGACTTTTGACAAAAGAATAAGCTGAAAAATAAGCTGCTAGTTTCCTGTCACAGAAAGTAAGGCTTAGAGAGCTTTTTAGATTCTAGCTTATATTGAGCTTATTTCTAGTGAACCTAAAAACAGAATAAGCTAATTGTGGATTAAGATGTTACTAAATGGATTAAGCTAAAATTTTACCCTAGAGTTAACAACTTTTGACAAGAAAAATAAATAAAAAATGCAACTCCTTATTTCTATTGCTGCTGTCAAAATTTGCTGATGCATTTGGCATTGGTATCCAATGCAGACTAAGTTTTGAACTGAAATCTCTTAAATCCTACTTACTCATATTATCTAAATGTGCACTATTCACAAAGTTAACCCTAACTTGCCATGATTAACTTTAAGACATAAAAAAAAACTCACTTCTCAAACTGCCTGGTGCTAAACTAAGATTTTAAACTCTAAAAATTTACGCCAACATTCAAAAAACTAATTTCTAAAACTGTGTAAACTATTACTATGATAAACTCAGTGTGTAAAAGAAAATAACAGGTTTTTTGTTGAACTTTTAGAAGTCAACACAGACTAAACCAAACAACCTTAATACCAAAGCTGTTACAACTAAATGTACTTAAGAATTTATTTAAAGCTAAATCTTCTTAAACCTTTTATCTACTAACTCTAAATTTAGTCTAATAAAACGATCTACCACAAAATCAACAAGCTTTATTTATAAAAATGAACTTACTTTCCTCTCCTAGCTACTAACCTAAACTTGACATAATACAAAATGGCCACAAAAACTTATTTTAACATTCTAACAGGTTGTGATTTTAGATGGCTATAAACCCCACACACTCAGCCAAAGTTGGCTGAGTGGTTACAACCCATTACAACCCCCATATGACCCATTTTGGGGTCTAAACCAAACACTCCCTTATTTATAAATTCGGGTTTTTAGCCCTTTTTTAATGAAGTAAAGGCTGAGACAAGTGTTTAGAGGGTGTGTTTGATGACTTTCACACATTGTTATACATATTCAAACAGAAAAGAAAAAAAAAAAAAAAAAAAAAAAAAAAAAATAAAAGAATTAAAAGCCTAAATTAGACTTTTTATGTTGACAGTGAATATCAAGAAATACTTAACCTTTTTATATTATAGATGGAAATATTACAACATAAACTTTTAACTGAAGCTAAGTTACACTAATTGCTTAAGAAAAATACATAATTTAAAACATTTAACTAAAAAAAACAAGGTAAAGTGGTGTGTTGATTTCGGCTTGTTCTCTTCTCTTTTATAGAGGTCCTCTGCCTTCTATTTGGTCTTGGGATGAGCTTGTTGTGAGTGTGTGATGTCCCCAAGGCAATCCTAGCCTTCCATTGGCTTGTTACATCATCTCACCATTGAAGGGGGTCTTCGGGCTGAGTGATTTCCAAGTGGGAAGGGTTATAGGGGTAATGGGTTGTGGGGAAAGGGTATGGGTGAGCTGGGAAGTGTACTAGGGAGGTGGTTTGGCCTAGAAACCGTGGGAGAGGCGGTTTGGGTTTTGGCGGTAAAGTGGGGAGGGTACGGGGTTGGTTGCAGGTTTTAAAAGGGAAGTTTGGGGAAGAGGCAAAAGTGCCCCTCCCTCTTTCATCCCTTTTTCATTTCATTTTAGCCGAAAAAACAGTTATAAATAGGTTTAGAAAGTGACAGCTTTGGTCCCTGTGGTTTTATAACAAAAGAATTTAAAAGGTTTTGGGTAATTGCAATAATGGTCCCTGCGTTTTATAACTAAAAGGGTAAAAGGGTTTTGGTAAATTGCAAAACCAGCCCTTGTGTTTGTTTAAACCATTTTTCTTTTATAAAACCTATTTTTAAAAATGACAATTCTAGTCCCTAAGGTTTATAAAAATTGTTGTGGGCTTTTGTTGGGCTTGTATTGGGCTTTTGGGCTTGTATTGGGCTTTTGGGCTTGTATTGGGCCCACTGGGTTTGGGTTTGGGCCCAATAAGGTTTAGGTTTGGTTATTGGGCTTTTTCAAGCCCAATAAGATTATGAAGTGGGTTTTGTGTGTACAATGGCTGAGATTGGCTGTAACTGGGCTAGGATTGGGCCTTCAAAGTCTTCACAGTCTTTGTCAATTGCACACAAATGGGCTGTTGAAATTGATTGAGGGCCCATTTGGTCTTCACAGTCTTCATAGTTTATACTATTGGGCTTTCCCGGCCCATCAGATGGGTTAAGATTGCATCCAATAGTATTCTTCAGTTCCGGCTCCGGTTTGACTGCTGATTCTTCAGTATTGACTCTGACTTTGGCATTTTTTTGACTTTGGCCTTGATTTTGCACAGTCTTTTCCATTCCATGCTCAGTTTTGTCATTTTGGCTTGGTTTTCTGTCTTTTTGATGATATCCACTTCCTGCACAATACAAATGCAAAACAAACATATATTTGGCAGTTTTTGTCTGTTTTTGGTCATTTAAGCTCGTTTTTTAGAGGTAAAAGATATGTGTAATTAAGCACTTATCAAATCCCCCAAACTAAGGTATTGTGTGTCCTCACGCAATGTTATGAAGTAAACACGTAAGCCCCGTTTTCACCATTTTCTTTATTTACACTAACTACAACTAATATTTTTGGATTTTCTCATTTTTTAACAAGTTTGACTTTCTTTATTTATCATACTGGGATCATAGAATGAGAAGCGTCCGTAGAGTGATCTACGGATGTCCTTACGGATAAATTCATCGTCCTCGATTTTTCACAAGTTCCAAGCTAAGCAATTAAACAAGATCATTGTCGATATAAGTTTAGATGTTAAGCCCTCATACTTATGACTTGTGAACTTTCAACTCCCAACATGGATATACGATTGAATGTGTGTACTCATTTTAATTTAACCATAGACCAACTTATTTTCATAGTCATAATTCAAAATGAATCATGACTCAAAGCAACAACTTATTAAGACTTCGTAACTTGATTTCGAGATTTAAACTTTAGAACTTTTTGCAACATTTTCAACATCATAATCATAAGTTCTTAAAGCTAGGAATGCGTTGCTTAGTTTGAACCCCTACCTCGTGGTTAACGGAGTAGGATATCACAACCAACGACCGATGTTCTTAGTTTGAAAACCCACCCCGTTGCTAGCGTAGTGGGAAATCACATCAACACCTTATTCCTAATATGGCTAAGGATTGGTGTCTTAGTTTGAACCCTCACCTAGACCTTTCTTCTAAGTGAGATATCACGACACACCAAATCCTTAGAAGTAAAGACGTCTTAGTTTGAACCCCCACCTCGTTGCTAGCGGAGTGGGATATCACGACACATCTTTTACTTGCTCCATAATATCAACTGCATGCTTCATTGGCATTTATCTTTTAAATCACTATAAAATCTCGCTTTTGAAAACTCAAGTTACAAATTTGAAGCTTTTTCTGAAAACATCGATTGACTTAGTTGAATTAAATTGAGTACGTATGATTAGGTGGATTAGAAATTCACGGGAGAGAAAACCACAAGTTACTCGTATAAGTTTTTAGAAGAATCTTGCTTAGCACATAAACTTATATTTAACTCTATCATTTCTCGTTCTTCACATTATTAAAATTCAAAGCTATAGAATTCGTGAAAGCTTGGCCTAAAGGAACTAGCTAGGGCTCAACACGCCCGATCAAGTCAAAAATTATTCTTATTCTACCCAAAAGAAAAGCAAAACTGCGACAAAATACTTTATTTTATTTTTGAAAATTTTTAATTTTTTCATTTTTTTTTTGGTATTTTGGTGGTAAAAACGGGTTTACGTGGTAACAATGCTGCAGGCAACAATCAAATCGAAGATACCCCCCCAAACTAGAACTAAACATCGTCCTCGATGTTTTGAAGGGTATTACATTAATCCTAAGGCCATTTATGAGGTATGCCAAAAGATAAAACGTTAGTCGATAAGATTAGGATATCGGATTCCCAAATGAAGCTGAGGATGTGAAACTCTTGATGACAAAACTGAGAGTCTTCACAATCCGGGCAATCCTGGACAATAAACAACAACAACAACATGGAAACACGGGTAATGGAAAAGACAAGCTATCTTACACAACAACAACATTTATTACAACTACGGATAACCCATCACAAGGATTTATTGATCCTTGGGGAAAGTTTGGAGATCTGGAACTACCAAGTGTGGTACGTTCCCTCCAAAGTA
>BQNB010030710.1:3798-21335 GCA_026074375.1 Tanacetum coccineum | reverse complement strand
ACCTTTTGTAAGAAGATCTGTAACATTATGATTAGTATGAATTTTAACCATTTGAATTAACTTTTTAGCATTGCAATATAAAATGATGTCTAATCTCTATATGTTTCGTTTTAGAATGTTGAACAGGATTTTCAATAATGCAAATAGTATTGTTATTGTCAATATTAATGATAGTATGCATGAAACTATACCCATAATCCAGCAATTGGTTTTGAATCCAAAGTACTTGTCCACAACAACTAGCAGCAGCCACATATTCAGCTTTAGTTGTAGAGGTAGCAACCACAGTTTGCTTCTTGCACTGCCAAGATATCAACCTGTTTCCCAAAAACTGACAACCTCCAGTAGTAGACTTCCTATCTTGAGTTTCCCCAGCATAGTCACTATCAGTATAAGCATCTAGATCAAATGGAGAATCTCTAGAATACCAAAGGCCTAATGTTGGTTTACCTTTCAAATATCTAAAAATTCTTTTCACAGCTAAGAGATGTGATATCTTTGGAGTAACTTGGAATCTGGCACATGCACATACTGCAAACATGATATCTGGTCTAGATGTTGTAAGATACATCAAGGACCCAATCATAGATCTATAAAGATGCACATTAACATCATTAGCATCTTCATCTTTGACTAAAGGCTTTTCCAAATCAATTGGAGTAGAAGCAGACTTCACATTAGTGTAGTTGAACTTCTTGAAAATTTCATCTACATATTTATCCTGGCTGATAAATATTCCATCTTCCTTCTGCTGTACTTGTAATCCTAGAAAGAAAGTAAGTTCTCCCATAGAACTCATCTGAAACTTATCCTTAATAAGCTTCTCAAATGCAGTACACAGTTCCTTGTTTGTAGAGCCAAAAATAATGTCATCAACATAGACCTCTTTTATCTTTTAATATCCTTTGACAAAATTCTTCAATAAATTGCTCCAACCACGCTCATATAGAATTCCCCCCAACTGCTAGATTTCAGACCTCTATGTTGTTGTCTACAGTGATGTACTAATTATATGTGATTTGATTTTGTGTTCATGCGCGCAAATCTAGAGGTCATCCTAGCCAGTGAGATGTGATTGTCTTTGGGATTAACTGGAATTGGCACTGCACATACTGCAAACATAATATTTAGCCTAGATGCTGTGAGATACATCAAAGACCCAATCATAGATCTATAGAGATGTTCATCAACATCAGTACCATCTCCATCTTTGACCAAAGGCTTTTCCAAATCAACTGGAGTAGAAGCAGACTTTACATCTGTGTAATTGAATTTCCTTAAAATATCATCTACATATTTATCCTGGCTGATAAATATTCCATCTTTCCTCTGCTGTACTTGTAACCCTAAAAAGAAGGTAAGTTCTCCCATGGAACTCATCTAAAACTTATCCTTCATAAGCTTCTCAAATTCAGTACATAACTCCTCCTTTGTAGAGCTAAAAATAATGTCTTCAACATAGATCTAAACAAATAAAATATCTCCTTTTTGTTTCTTGATAAACAATGTCTGATCAATCTTTCCTCTGTGAAACCCATTGCCCAACAAAAAGTTAGCCAAGGTTTCATACCATGCTCTTGGTGCTTGATGCAGACCATACAGTGCTTTCACCACCTTGTAGACTTTGTCTGGATGGTCAGGATCTTCAAATCCTAGAGGTTGACACACATATACCTCCTCTTCTATCTGACCATAAAGGAAAGCACTCTTCACATCCATTTGATATACCATGAAACCCATAAAGGAAGCATAAGCTAAGAATAGTCTTATTGCCTCAATTCTTGCTACAGGGAGCAAAGAACGTTCATCATTAAACTTTGCCTTACTCTTGGTTATGTCCGTGAGCAACAAGCTTGATTTGTTTCTAAAATTACTATGCTCTTACATCTTTCTTATTCCTGATGATCCATTTTGTACTCAATTGTGTGTCTCTGTGACCTTTATGCAAATCCATAAGAATCCAAACATTTTAAAGTTTAAACTGTAGAAGCTCCTCCAGCATTGCTTCTACCCAGGATGGATCACTTAGTGCTTTAGAGATTCTTTTTGGTTCTTCCTGTGATAGGAAACAAGTAAAAAAGACAAGTATGAATGTGTTCATAAGTCTTTCCTTCATAGACAGCACTAATGAATCCTTGTTCATTTGTATTCTATGTCATTCTTCTTGTCTGAATAGTGGACTTCACTTGACCAATCACATTTTCAATTGGATGATCTTTATGGATTCTTGTATTAGGAGTGGTTGGAACTAGATAACAATTAGGGATATTCCCTAAATCAACTTCTGGTAATATTCAATCATTGATAGATCTACTTCAATCAGGAGTCGAGCGCTTTCAATATGTATGACTAAGCTCTAACATGTCTTCAAGGGTACAATATTGACTAATGAATCAACAGTAATAAGTTCAAGACTACTAGTATTAAGTTCGAGACTGGCAGTATTAACTTGTTGGTTAGCAGTATTATCTTCCTTAGGACTACTATCATCTTTAGACTTATCTTTGTCATTATTCTCATTATTTGGACCTTCTTCATCTTTCTTTGGATTATCAACAACAGATTTTGGGTCATCATTACCCACTTTCTTGGAAGGTGAATCAAAGTATGAAGCATCTTTCCAAATTGGCATCACAATACAATCTTGACTTGTTGCTGTAAATGTACCTACATTAAGATTTCCTTGTGTGCCTGCAGATTCATTAGAATTTGTACCTGCAGCTACTGGTACATAGTTCATAGATTGGGTTAGAGAATCAATATCAAACAACCACTTTGGACCATTTCCTTCTATCATAGGCTTATTCTTCTTTAAAAACCCAAAATGCAAGTTTTCTTTGACCCTCCTGGTTCTAGTATTCTATACCCTAAAAGCTTTACTACTCAAGGAATATCTTACAAAGAAACATTCATCACTTTTGCCATCAAACTTGCCAAGATGATCTAAGGTATTAAGAATGGTAACATGACATCCAAATTGTCTCATAAAGCTTAGAGCTGGTTTAAAACCTCTAAAAAGTTCATAAGGTGTCTTGTTATGAGGCTTGACTACTAAGACCCTATTCTGTACATAGCAAGCAGTACTAACTGCTTTAGCCCAAAATGTGGTAGGTAACTTAGAGTCAGCTAACATGGTTCTAGCAGCCTCAATTAGTGTCCTATTTCTCATTTTAGCTACACCATTCTGCTGAGGAGTCCTAGCTACACTATATTCTCTCCTAATACCTTTCTCTCTTCAAAATTCATCCATAACTTTATTCTTAAATTCTGTTCCATTATCACACTTAATTATTTTCACTTTCTTATCCACTAGGTTTTCTATTTATTTGATAAAGTTCTTAAGAATCTCAATGGTTTCATCCTTAGTTTCTAAAAAAACCTAAGTAAACCTGCTATAATCATCAGTGACTACTAAGCAATACTTCTTATGCATTAAACTACTCACAAAGGTTGGACCAAATAGATCCATATGAAGCATAAACAAAGGCTTAGTAATTGGATTCAAAACTTTAGACTTACAAGAAGCTTTCTATTGCTTCCCTTTAAGATAAGCAACACATGTTTGGTCATTTTCAAAATGTTTTATAGGTAAACCTCTGACAAGATTATCCTTAACAATCTTATTTATGTTCTTAAAATTTATATGACCAAGTCTCCTATGCCAGAGCATTGATTCATCTAATGTAGCCTTTGCAACAAGATAAGTTAAACTCTCTTTAGGAACTATGTTCTTCATATCAAAACTGTACATGTTGTCCTTTCTAGGAATTTTAAGAAGTATCTGACTTTCATTAGGCAACTTAAAATTAGGAGATAAGACAAGACATTCAGTGTCAGTAAAAAGGACATAGTTCTTTTTGTCACACATCTGTGAGACACTAAAAAGATTGAACTTTAACTCATTGACAAAGTATACATCTTCAAAATCAAGATTATCAGTTTTAAGTGTTCCTTTACCAAAAATTCTACCACCATGTGCTTCTCCTCCAAATGTAACATAAACTCCATCAAATTCCTTGAAATTTGAGAGATAAGCTATGTTCCCAGTCATGTTCCTTCTATCAACAAATCCTTTATCATCCATTAGTGGCTTGCCCTGCACATAAAATTAAGGAAATTAGTTTTCTTTGGGGACCCAAGCCATTACTGACTTGGATCTGCCTCGTGCATCAATGTAGTTGTGTTTCTTTAATGTGATTGATGCACTATCGGTAGGTCTCCAAACCCAACATGCTGAGGCCTTAACAGCATTTGCCTGATTAACCCTAACAGCATTAACAACTGCTGACTGTGGCCTAGCAGTATTAGCTGCTTTTGGCCTAGCAGTATTAACTCCTTTTGCCTTGACAGTATTATTTGTTTGAGTAAACCTTTTATTGGTTAATACTGATTTTGATTGATAGGACCTTTTTACAGTTGATTGTGCTGATTTTGAAAAACATGACATTGGTTTAGCACTAAAAACTATAGATTTGGGATGAGCAGTATTAACTGTACTGGTAGTATTAAATGGTTTTAGGCCAATTTTCATTAAAACTGCTCTTGGAACCATGTTCCTTTGTGCATTAGGGTGAGTCCTGTTGGTAGTATAGTTGTAGTACACCCTGTTATAATTATTCCCATATACCACCCTTTCCCTTTGATGGTATTTACAATGAGCCTGCACATGATCAAAACTCCCACAAATAAAACAAGCTTTGTTATACATCACAAAATTACTTCTTAGTTGATTGGACTTCTGTCCATTCCAGTTTCATTGATTTCCCTTAGGACTTTGTGATCTATACATCTCAGCATACCTAACTAACTTTTTAATTGGTTTTTCATGATTTTTAGGTTTGACAGACTCTTTCTTTTTATCAAGAAAAATAGTTTCTTTATCATTATTACTCAACAAAACTACTTGTGTCTTCTGATACTTGTCCTTTTACCAAAGAGTCATCAGAATTTTCCTTAGAAGCATATGATGTTTTATCACAAACAATGTTAGACTCTTTCTTACCATCCTTAGAAGCATAGCTTTGGAATTCAGGCTCTTTGAATTCATCAAGACCAGAATAAGACAAATCAAGCTTGTTAGGACGATTATAGATTAAAGGATGATATGGAGGAACAACATTATATCCTAAACCCTTTTTACTTTTGTCAGTTATTTGACTCTCTAACAACATGTTTAGGCTCTTTGAGGCATTATCAAATTTCTTAATTTTAAATTCAATGCCCTCTTTTTCTTGCTTAAATTTTTTAAACTCACTTTTAAGCACATTTATTTCATAGTCTTTGCAAGCTACTTCCCTTTTAAGAACTGTTTTGTCCATTTTAAGTACTGATACGCAAATTCTTCACTAAAGTGAAACCTCAATTCTTTCTATATGTGATAACGTTGTTCTTCTAAATGTTTCTAACTCGCTTTTATAAGTGCTGCATGTACATTCGTTTGATAACTTTTAACAATCAAATCATTATAAAAGCTTTCTTAAGAGTTTCATAGTTTTTCAGACAAGTTTTAGAGCAAGTTTCATCATTGTATACCTCTGAGTTTGAAAACGCCATTAGAGCCATGTTTGTCTAAACTTGTTCTTCTGCCATATCACTCCAGTTAAAACCTACACCATCTATAGCCAACATTGCCTTTGAAGACGTGTCTTCATTGTTTCCATGCTTCCTAGTGTTGTATTGATTTCTGAACTGAGCTTCTTTGTTCCTTGGTGCTCTACACTCCCTGGCAAAGCGTCTCATCTTGTGACAGTTGAAACACTCTACCTTGGATTTATCATACCTAGCAGTATCATTAGCGTTAATGAAAATTTTCTTGCCTGTCCTCTGAAAGTACCTCTTTGCCCTTATACTTAGCAGAGAGAGCTGCCACTCCAAATCCATTGCTTCTAGACCCCTCTCAGAATTTTGCTCTAAGGGAGGTGGGGGTGGGGCTCCTGTAAGAGATTAGAACCATTAGGATTCTCAACCATGAAAGCATACACAACATTATCACTGAAGCTAGCAGTACTAACTTGTGGACTAGCAGTGTTAACATTAGGGCTAACAGTACTAACTTCATATGCAGGTTTAGCAGTATTAATATCATTAGTACTGCTAGTGCTTGGAGCAGTCATAAAGGCCAAGTTTTGAGCACCACTACTTGCACCAACAGATTTCTTTACACTTTGTTCAACAATTTTGAAGTTGTTGTACAAATCATCGATGCTCATTGTTTTAATTTCAGCCTTATTCATCCAGACTACTACACGAGTATTCCACTCAGGAGGCAAGCTTGTCAAAAATTTTGAATTTAAGTCTTCTTGAGTGATGACTACACCCAAAATTGCAAGCCTAGTAACAATCTTTTAAAGCCTGTTAAAGATAGAGTCAAGAGACTCTGTGCTTAATGCACTAAAATCTTCATATTCAAAAGTGTCTTCTGTGTTTTCTTAGTGGCTTCATTACCTCCAAATTGTGTTTTGATAGCAGCAAACATTGTTTTAGCATTAGTGTACTGACTAAAAGTAAGTTGATGTTCATTAGGAAGAGCCATAAGTAGCAAGCTTCTAGCCTTTACATCATTCTTCTTGTTGGTCTTATCTTCAGTAGTTACAGGTACTGACATCTTTGTAACTGAAGTACCATTCTCTTATGCTATTTATGGTACAGATACCCATGAGATACCATTCTCTATGACCTCCCATAGAGCAAATTCTTGTACCTGGAAGTATTGCTTGATTCTTATCACCCACATCTCATACTCACCAAGTTTAAGTATGGGTAGCTTAGCAGTAGTGTTACTTTATGCAGATTTAAATTCCATATCTTCTAGATTAAAGTTTTTCAAAGCAAAGGCTCTGATACCACTTGTTGATCCTAAACCTTGATCGATTCCTTAGCTTGTCTAAGGTTAAATTACCTTGGATAAATCCAAATAACTTGTTATAGAAACTTTGTATGTATACTAAAGTGTATGCGGAAACTACACCTTAATATCTAGAAGTATAATGAATAAAACAGTAATTGTGAATAAATAAAGATAAAACCAAATGCTCCAATATTATTAGATCAATAATACGAGTACTCTTCACTAGTACTAGGGTTTACAACCTTGAAGCTTTTTAATCGACTTCACAACTATGAAAACTTCTATGAACTTCTGTTTCAACTAATGCCCTGGAGCCTCCTTTTATAGACTAAGGAGTCCTAGTCGGCTTACAATACTTTCCTAAGTTATCATGATCTTATCTAAACAAAAACGTAATCTCTTAAACAATTACATTATACATATCTTTTACAAAAATAACTCAATACTTATCTTCTTAAGTATTCTTGTTCTTCAAGCAATCCTTATCTCTTTACTCCGTCTTTATCCTTCTGATAGTAGTAAGTCTTCTAGCAGTTGTAACCAACATCATTAACTTTTGTATCAGCAGTACTAATAAACACAAGCAGTAGTAACATTATTACTAACAATACTAATATATACTAACAATAGTAACTGTGTACTAGCAGTCTTAACTTTACTACTAGCAACACTAACTACTTAGCTTATATTTCAGTCTTTACTTTACTACTAGCAGCACTTAACTTCAACTAGCAGTAGTAACTTTATACTACCAGTACTAACTACTTAGCATAATTTTCATTATATACTTGAGCAGTAGTAACTCTAAGAATCATCTTGAAGTCTTTTAAGTCCCAACAAGATACCTCGTAAGGATTGGTGAATTTTAAGTCCTAAAGAGAATTTCAATTCCCCTCCCCATTAAGGACATCTCAAATCTACTGTGCATTAGTTTTTTAAACTTTTTACAATATTTAGGATTTGTAGATCCAAAAATTATGTCATCTACGTAAATTTGCACAAGTATAATGTCCTTCCCGTATCTTATCGTAAATAGAGTAGGGTCAATAGTACCTTTAGTAAAACCTTTTGACATCAGGAAATTTTAGAGTTCATCATACCAGGCTCTTGGAGCTTGTTTCAATACATATAAAGCTTTTCTTAGATGGTAAACTTTTTCTGGATGATCTGGATCAACGAACCCATCTGGTTGTGCAACATAAACCTTCTTCTTCAGTGGACCATTGAGAAATGTCATTTTAACGTCCATCTGATATATAGGAAATGATTTGTGTGCAGCGTATGCGAAAAAAATCTGAACAACTTCCAAGCGAGCGACGAGAGCAAAAGATTCTTCGAAATTAATACCCTCTTCCTAAGGATAACCTTTAGCTACAAGTTGTGCCTTATTGCGAATGAAAATTTGATCTTCATCCTTTTTGTTCTTCTATAACCACTTTAGCTTGATTA
This sequence comes from Tanacetum coccineum, assembly GCA_026074375.1. Lineage (NCBI taxonomy): Eukaryota > Viridiplantae > Streptophyta > Magnoliopsida > Asterales > Asteraceae > Tanacetum > Tanacetum coccineum. The sequence continues at coordinate 13,039 of BQNB010030710.1, read as the reverse complement.
GAGTCTAGCCAAATGGTTTGTCGATGAGTTCCCAGACTTGTAGTCTGTCAAACTGATGAAGTTCATCATGCATTGCCTTGATCCATGCAGAATCAGCCATTGCCTCCTTAATGTGTTTCGGTTCAATAGTACTCACAGTGAGCGCGAACATACACATTTCAGGATCTGTTGCAAGTTGTCGTCTTGTTTGCACTGGCTTGGATAGATTTCTACAAACTTGTTTTAGCGGGTGATCTTTGGTCCATCGGTATTCATAATTGTGTGGTTGATAGAAGGTATGCATATTTGAATTGTCAATATTACATGAACAGTTGTAGTTAGAGTTATTGGTTCTGTTGAAGGGTGAATATTCGTTGTAGGTTGTGTGTCTTGTTGAGTAGTATTGTCAGTGGGAGAAGAAGACTTATTGACACTTGAAGTACCTGCAGTGAAAAATTCATCATACAAAGGACCGAATAGAAGATCCAACTCTTGTTGTGATGGAGCTATTGTATCTGCTGATGAAGAAACATTTTGTAGTTAGGGCGCAGGGCTAGAATTGTCAGAGTTTGATGCCTTTTGTCGTTGGAGAACGAGACCTGAAGTGTTATTCTCAACAGACATCTCAGTCATCTCTTTGATCTCATCAAACTTAATATGTATGGATTCAACTATTAATCGGGTTCTCTTGTTGTAAACTCTATATCCCTTAGACTGAGTTGAGTATCCTACCAGAATACACAGATCCCCTTTTTCTTTCATCTTGTCAAGATTTTCACCATTTCTAGTTAAGTAACATGTGCAACCAAAGATGTGAAGGTGTCTAATTGAAGGTTTCCTATCATTAATGATGTGATATGCAGTCTTCTCATATGTTGGGATGATGATAGATCTATTTTGAGTATAGCATGCGGTTGCAATAGCTTCAGCCCAAAAGAATAAAGGAAGTTTGGAAGCCAAAGCATCGTAAGAGCAGCCTCAACAAGAGTACAGTTTCGTCTATCGACAATGCCATTATGTTAAGGTGTTCAAGGAGTGGAAGTTTGATACTTAATTCCTTCTTCTTTGAAATATGCAGTGAGTGTCTTGTTTAAGAACTCCATGCCTCTATCAGTGCGAACAGTAATCACTTGGGCTTGAAGATTGCGTTGAATCATCTTGAGAAAATCTTTTACAACTTCTAGTGTTTCATCCTTAGTTCTTCGAAAGAAAGTCCAAGTATATCTGGAGTAGTCGTCAATAATTACCAGAATATATTTCTTCTATATTGAACATCAAATCCATAGCTTAAACCAAAACATATACAAGTCTACTGTGCTCTTCTCAATTTGCACACGAACCATGTATGCGCTTGACTTCACAAACCGTAGACGGAGTTGAAGCAAGAATAAAGAAACTTGTTATAATCAAGATCTTTAAATAAGGGTCTCGGGTAGGTATGTATTTTCATTTTGTTTGTCTTGAGTTCCATCGAATCATAGAAAGATTATAAGATAATTGTTATAAATCATTCTTTATATTTGAATATTAAAGAGGGTTTATCCCCTTACATATATCAATGATGATTTGTTTCGGTTTATGTAGATGTTTTTAAGGTCATCACATATCTTGAAAATATTCAACCGAAACACAACCTGAGATCTTGATTTGTTTTGTATTTGTTTTGAGTTTTGATGATGATTGGAGATGGAGTTGTGAGATTATGATTGTGATGAAGGGATTATAGGATAGATGTGGATTTATTGGTGATGTTTGATTAGTAATGATGTTGAGCAGTGGTTGTAGTTGATGATGTAAAGCTGTTGTTGTTGTTGTAATGATATGGGTTAATTCGAGTTTGTTAATTACTTTCATCTTCATTCTGTCTTAGATCTTGACTCGGCTTTGACTCCTCCTGAGTTGACTGGGTCTTGGTAAGGGTTTACACATTCAGCAGGAAGAGATAAAATTTAGGCACAATTTTGTTTCAAAAAAATGTCATAAACAGCAAGATGTGTTACACCTGTATACACAAACCGCAAGGGAATGTGTTTTGCACAAACAACAAGCTTTAAGAAGTTTCACAAACATCAAACTTTAAGAAGCTGCACAAACAGCAAACTTCAAGTGAAATTGCACAAACAACAATCTTCAACTGAAAACCCAAAAAAATCTAGAAAAATCTGCTTGAAAATGGTCTTTTAAGTACATAAATAACAAATCTAAACCTGTTATGGAGACATAAGCATATAACAAAAACCACAAAATAGTTTCGTGGTATTTTTTTCATAAAATAAGCACACGAAAATAATCTGTTATAAGCAAGATCTAAACTGTTATAACGAGACAACACAAACGAATACAAAACACCCCCGGTTAGCTCTGATACCACTTGTTAATAATAAGAAATCACTAACTAGAAAGATCTGGAGGTCGGGGAGGATTAAACAAGTACTTAGCCATATTATTAGAAATGTAAGGAGAGAAAGGAAAGAGTGTGTGTTTCTAAAGAGAGAAAGAAAACACACACTTTGTGAGATGGTTACATTATGAATCCTCACCCCTCCATGAAAGTATGGAGGGGGTATATATAGTCTTATGTGTCTTCTAACTATACTAACTTGACGTTACTAGTCCTTATTTGACACGACTATATTAATCTAATGTAATTCCGTATTAGTCGACATATTTTAAAGCTAACAAAATGTGCAATAGACCTATGCAAAAATCCCATCTATCACTCCCGAACAAAATACATCAAAATTCGTCATCACTCGCTTCGAGATAACTTTCAAAAGGGGAATATTCTAATGGAGAAAGTCACCTCAGAAGACAACATCTCCGACATCCTCACCAATCCCCTCAAGCATGAAACCTTTAACTATCTTAGATTAGGGCTCAAAATGTTAGAGCATGAAGAATAAAGCGTTTATTCAAAACTCAATTTGTTTCTAAATTAAGTTATTACTTATCATAAGTATGACTTAAATTTTATATTACAAGTTTGATTTATAATTAGAATCTCTAAACCAATTAATTAGTATTAGTTCTTTGTTAACCATGCAACATTTCCATGCAAAATTCACTTTGATTTTTATCTCCCAAATTATCCACTATATCATCCACAATTCAAAATCACCAATCCTTAATTTCTATTGGACCATAAGATTACGTGGGGCCCACACCACTTCAGACTCAAACAAAGCCCCAAAATTTTACCTCACTCTCAAAAGTTCAATTTTTTCTCCTTCCTTCCTTCTTCTCCGTTTCGCCGGCGACACAACCAAGGCAAAACCACCATAAATTTTCCTCTTTTTTCTCTCAATTCATGATTATTTTGGTATGTCTCGATCACTCATTATCTTATATTATTATTTTCAAATTGATACTTCCATTTAATTATATGTATTTTAGACAGTGTTCCTCTTTAATTGGATGTTTGATTCAAAACTAGTTCTAGGTATCTCCAAACACTTTAGATTGAGAAATTGATTAAAACAAAACATGGAAAAGTCCAAAATACAAACGAAACTATGGCGACATTTTTTCAAACCTTTTTAAAACAATGTGTTTTTCTGCTTAAAATGGGAAAAAGGGACACGCATTCTTTTTTGTATGATTGATTCTTGTGTTAACTAACAAGCACAAGAACGCTTCTTTTTTTTGTCTAACTTACTATTTTTAATACTAGGAAAATTGAGTGATCGAAAAACAACCAAGCATTTCATGAAATCATTTTGTGGCTCCAACCACGAAGCCTACAAGAAGCTTGTATCCCAAAACTATAACGAGGGTAGTGAATGTGACAATGACTACCTAAATCTCTCGGGACTAAGAGACCTATTCACTTGTTCCTTATGCTTCTCATTCGTCCATGATCTTCCAAACAAAATCTATCCTTGTCACCTCCAAAAGTTCTTCGCGTTCTATGAGTTTGATCAAACCAGTCGTACCCTAAACTTCAAAATGTATGGTCACAACTATACATGGAGTTTGGAAAAGCTTGGAACAGTCTTAAACATATCTTCACAAGGAAGTTTGTTCTACTCTGATTCCACAAACACCAATGAATTTACCAAAAATAATCGATACGATCCAACTGATTATGCATATATCAATGCACATGAAATCTAAAAAACCATCTTCAAACGCCCTTACCATTGTGATGGAGCACCCTACCATTATTGGAACGCCTCTTACCTTAATGAACGACTAAATATGTAGGAACATGTCTTGACCTCCAATGTGTTTTTCAAATTAGGTAGTAAAGGTAACGTCTCTATCATTGTCGAATACATGCTTTATTGCATTCAAAGAAATATTCCTTTCAACTTTGCCTACTTTATGGCAAAAAGAATGGTGGGCATAAGGACTAATGATAGGTTGATCTCTTATGCTCGATTGTTAACACGACTATTCGAGGTTGCCAAGAACAAACACCCACATCAAAGCCACTTTACCATATGCAAAGGCGTGGGCCCAATATTCTCCACCTTTAACCTCTAACTTAGAGCAAACCAACATTGAGTATGCAGTGCCGGAACATGAAGTATCATCATCTCGTGGACCATAAATGGATCTAGAAGATATATTGAATCACAAATTAATGAGTGGCTAGATGAAGAAACATGGATTGGAGCCAAATATGAAATTAGCTCGGATGAAGTGGTTGAAAAGGAAGCTATGGAAAGGTTGAGCTTTAGAGAAAAGATGGCGTACAAGTCATACTTAACAAGCAAACGTCAAAATGGAGAGAGCCGAACAAAGATGGAAATTGTGAAGAACTTTTTGAAGAAATGGACCACCATAATGTCTTGTAAAGACATTTAAAAAATTCATGTCATTTTGTGTGTGGTTTAAGACTTATGGATCTCCTTAATAACTTGACTTATGTGTGATTTTGAACTTAATTCAACATTGAACTTGGGTTTGTAATAATTAGACCTTATTATATGTTATGCATTGACTTATGTGTGTTCATCCATATTGCTTTGCATGTCTATTTACTCGTATAGATTTCTAAGTTTCCAAATGGTAAGCTAACTCATGTTGGACTTGATCATGCATATTTTCTTGTTGCTTGTGTTGTTTTATGTTTGCTTGTTGCTAGTTATAGCCAAGAACACCTTGAAGGGTAATGCTCTTGACCCATGGATCAACGTCTTGAAACAAGAGGGAGCAACGATCTCCGTTTTAAGATATCTACTTTCTACCTCTACAAAGATATCAACCTTTTAAATGTAAGATCAAGATCCCGCCTTTTTGATTTGACAAAAGGGGGAAAAGGAAAGCAAAGAGGAAGAAGCTTACGGATCGGGGAGAAGGCTAGCCTAGCTAGCAATTACAGAAGCAATGAGTTATAGCCTACGATAAGTAGAAAAACTACGTAATGCTCATTAAGTGAAGACAATGTTCAAGCTTAACCAAATTACAAGGCTAAGATCAAGATGCAAGCTACATCAACAGCGGTCTTCATCTTCGCTATGTTTGTAATTTTATTCGCTTTCAAAATTTTATTAGTCATCATAAAAAGGGGGAGACTGTTGGTGCAACATTAACTATGATCCCCTTTATGTTTTACGATGACACATAAACTTTCGCAAAACATAAAATAACAAATGATAGCCAAAATCTGAAAAAACAGATTTGTGAAACTGGCTTGTTGGGCACACGTCAGCGCGTGGCCAGTGCTCCACTCGCGAACTCCATTTTTACGAATTTTGCAATGTCGTCTTTCCTCTTACCTGGCACATATGAAAACTTCAATAAATGTATGTATATAATATTTGAGCATTTGGGAACACTCCAATGAGGTTTAGACTTATAGATGAGCAAAAACGAATCCTCTTATTTTTCAACAAAATGCTAACTAAATTCTTTTATCAAATGCCTCTAGCCAAGGCCGAAACTTCTTCCTAAACCTAGTATGAACATACTTTCTACATACCATCAAACAAAAATATTTATTTGACTTTAATTTGAATTTACGTTGATCCTAATCACATAACGGGTCTCACTCTCTTATTGGTCAAACTAAGTCAAAGGTGTTAGGAATACAAAATTCTTAGAAAAGTCTCAGTCACTTCATAGATATTGGTAGATGGCTCGTATAGCAATATTTGGAAACTTAGTGGGCTAGTTAGCTAAGGCCCATCCCATGCAAGCCCAAGCCTGCGTGCCATGTAGAAGTATAAATACGCCTCTTCTTGCCTTGGAGAGGTGGTTGGTTGGTTGTATTTTCACACATAGTAATGCATTTTCTTTCTATTACTTTCTCTCATTAAAATACACCATTCCTTCCCACTTTCTCTCACTAGTTCTTATTGTTAAAGATTACTCATATTCTTCAATTGGTATTAAGAGCCATGGAGTGGTGTGTTTAGTTTTTGTGTTTATTCTTTTTGGTTCATGTCATTGCAAAAATCGTCCTTCCTTTTATTTTTTTCTTGTTTTTTGAAGCTATTTGTGTACACTAAAAGATCATTTACCTTGGTAAATTTGATCTAGTATCTTTAGGATATAGGTGTACAAGCTTTGAATCAAGAAAAATCTCATTTTTGGTCATCTTTAGTGTTCAAAACCTTTATTAAGAACAAAATCCTGATTTTAATTTTTTCGGCTTAAAAAACTGAAGAATACTAGTAATCTTTGATATTATGCAAGAACTAGAGAGATAAGTGGGTTGGAAAGTTTCTTAAGAGAGAAAGTAATATGGAATAGATGATAATAATATTATGTGTGTGAAATGAGAAATGAAACAACCAACCACCCTCTTCAAGGCATGGAGAGGGTATATATACTACAAACAAGGCCGGCCATGGGCTTTACTAAGGCTTCCATAGGCCTTGGGCCAAACTAGCTTACTAGACTAATCATATAACAAACTAAGGGCTAAGACTATTACAACTTGGAAGTGACCGATACTTTTCTTGTTTCCAATAATCTCCTCCTAAGGGAGGTCACTCCATTTTACAAAATTTAAACCTAGCATACTATGCTATATCTCTTAGCTTGTAAACTTGACTTTCTCTTGTAAATATGTTGTAGTAATCTTTGAATTTAGGCTCAAGCTTGTTCCTTTATCTTTACATGTAAGTGAAGATATGATTTTGAGCACTGTGAGATCATCAACCAAGCATAATCTCATTTTGTCATCTTGTGACTTTGTCATCTTGTGATCTTGTGACTTCTGGACCGACATGCTCATACCATTCTTGATTTGTTGACTTGGAAAGCTTTAATGTTGCATCGTCTTGAAATTCTTTAACTTTAACACTTCGTCACTTTGAGAAAGATGTTCGGTATCAGAGTAGCGGAAGTCTTGAAACATGTACTTGAGCTTTCATGATGTCTTTATGTTTTGTCAGTCGGGTATGAGCATGTGGTTATGAATCTTGTGAGCCTGCTGGAATCAGGTACCTTCACCACCATCTTTAAGTATCCTTCATTAAAATAATTAGCAATAAAGAGGGGGACGAATATGGCTTTGTCATTCACATGTGTTTGGTTGGAGTAACCTTCGAATCCGTGAGGATCGACATGTGATCAAGTAGATTCAATTTAAGAAGAATCTCCTTGACAGGATTTCCAGCTGAAGTATAGAATCTTTCTAACACATTTGCATTAGTTTCATCAAACTCAACATGTTTTCATTATCGAAACGTCTCAAAGCAGACATCACGATAAGAGTGAACTAATGAGTTACTATCTTACTGATTGAAATAGAAAAATCGATTTGAAAATCAATCAATGTGTCACTTCCTAAAGTGGTTTTGTGACACATCGAGAGTGTTAATCATTGCAAAAATGCATCATCAATCATTAATTCATATCCTGGAACAAGTTTGATTCTTATAGAATCAAACCATCCAGTTGTCACAAGTTTGATTCATATAGAATCGTACAAGTCACCTACCATGAGCTTGTTTGATGTTGGCTCAAGCAGGATTTCCATCTTCATTGTGAATACTTAAGAATCACTTAGATGTTCTGGCAAAATCACAAGGATAATGTATAGGACTCTTTATATTTTCTCGTTATTCACATTATGTGAGATAGTAAGCATAATTTTGACACGTGTCCTAATGAGATTTATGGATGATCTCTTTTGGCTCTAGACTCAATAGTACACTTTTGATTTAGTGATTGGAGGCTAGAGCAGACGGCCACCTTTTTAATACCAACTAACTCGAAGTGAGAAAGTTGATAGAAATGTGTGTAATCTCCGTGAGAAATGAAACAAGAGTCTGTTGAGAGACTTTGAGTGGCTGGGGAGGGTTGAGCTTAGCGTCACTGGGTCCATGATTGTCTTCAATATCGGACAACAACTTTGTGTTTTCGACAGATTATGTATTGACCCAGTTTCTGCCTAAGTGTATGGAGGGCTTCTTTCTTTTCACCCTTTATCTTTACATTTCTTTTTCATTATTCAACCCCTTCAATGCTTACCGAGACTTCATAACTAACACCTTGTTGGGTTTGTTCCAGTATTAGCTCCATCTCATTCGGCATTATTCCCTGTTAAGATCGATTTAAGCTCAACTAGGATTAGTTTTACAGATAATATTGAATGCACAGCGGAATAATAAGAAAGCAATATTATATATTACCTTTGTAAATAAATAAATAACTATATTATATGCTCTTTTTGTTACACTTTGGTTATTGTTGTTGAGAAAAACAACCCTGCAAAAATTAAAAAGAAACAATGAGAACGAAACAATGAGAATGAAATAGTAGTACAGCTTCTGTAATTGGTTCTGGTTCACCATCAACTTCTTATTTTTCTCAGGCATCAGTAGAGTGTGTTATATCAATTCCTACCTAGAAAAAGAATAACACGCACTCACAGTTTTAGGTTATATCATGCCTCTCTAAACTTTGTAATTCAGAACGACGTTTAACCTTTTAGTATCAAGCATAGGTTAAAAAGAATACACCATATATTTTTTTGGAGTGGAGGATATCCACTGAAAACAGCCAACCATCCAATAACTTCATATCATCAGTGACCAAAAAGAACCTGCAAAATCATGAATACATAAAAGATTATTTTAAGAGCAATATACATAACATATGCTTACATAGTGTGCACTAGCAAAGAAGTTTATTGAGTATCTTTAGAGCATCTTTTGTTTGCCTGAAAAATCAATAATGTAACCACATATAATATTGAATACTAAAGTTTAAAACCTCATATACTGCTACAAAAGGGTACAAAGGGATCTACATCGAATAACAATAAAAATAAAACATAATATTTTTAGCAAATAACATAAATTTA
>BQNB010030709.1:0-54622 GCA_026074375.1 Tanacetum coccineum | reverse complement strand
CTCTAAAAGTCAATAGTGGACACTTATTTAGGGACGGAGGGAGTATCTTTTTGCTGCTTTTTTGGTTTTCGAAAGGCCCCAGTATAATAGGGGTTAGTTATTAAGACCCTCCCAAAAGTGTTGCCAATACCCTCTTTAAAACTTTTTTTCCAATTTTTTAATTTTTATAATTTTGTTTGTATTATAAAACTGTTAAATAAAAAAACAGAACGGAAAATATAAGGTTTGATATGTCAAAAGCAGTAAAACATGAAAAATACCAGTGTTGCAAAACAAGGTCTACAAGGCCGATTAATCGCCGATTAGACGCTACAAGGCCACTCACCTTGCCGATTAATCCCGCCTTGACCGATTACAAGCTACAAGGTGGTCGACCGCCCGGCTAACGATTCACGATTTTTGCAACCTTGAAAAATACATAGTAAAAAGTTGTCTTATCCTGTTAATAAAATAGGTAAAACTGCTAGAAAAAAATACGAAACAGAAGTAATAAAGTTTTATAATTCAAAAACTGTAAAATGTGAAAAATACGAAGCGAAAAGACATAAAAACTGTCTTGTCCTGTCAACACAGCGGGTATTAAGAGGGGTAGTGGTGATAGGGGTAGCAATAACATGTTATGCTTTTCATTTTCATTTATCTTTTTGCGTTGAACCATGTAACATATTAGTGACATGTGACATCGTATGAGTTAGGTAGCAAACTAAAACACGTTCATCTCCTTTCTATCAAGTAAAAGTTGTTCAAGTACGGTAGTTGACCTTCTGTGTTTAATTTGTAATTAGTCTAATTTATATAATTGAAAATTCATGAATATTATAATCGATGTTTCGATTAATGGGGCAAATTATAATCTATATCTATAACCTATATAAAACATGCTTTTGAAACCTTCATCTTGCCCCTAAATTCTGAAAAAATGCCACGTGTAAAATCAAGAAATAATCAACGGATCACATTGAAAGCTAAAACTCGACATTTAATTCTCACACAAAAAAACCCTACAACCATCGACTGCAGCCTCTCATCTTCAATCAAGTTCTATCTCTAGATCTGTGAACTCAGTTCTTGAATCCATAACTCTACCCATTCATCTTTGAATTAACAGCCGTATCACCCAAAAAGAAAAATCCCGCCGGCGATCCAAACAAGCAACAACAACAACCACCAGAATCAAACAAGAATCAAAGATACAAATCGAATCATTCAGGAATTCTCAAATCGATCGAATCCTAAAATCAATGTATCAAAAAACCAAACACAATCATATTATCTTGGTTCTTCATAATGTTTCTTCTTTCATCTCCACTTTTTTTTCCATATTCATCCCGGGTGGGAACTTTAGGGGTTTAGAGTGATAGTACATATTTTGGAAAAAAGAAAATGATGATGTTAAGAAAAAGTATGTGAGTAGCTGAACCATTTGGTTTTAATCAGTTTACCAAATCTTCAAACTCCCTGATTAAACTTAAAGTTTTATCGATTTGGCAAACATGACTGTTTTGGTATGTTTTTTTTCTTTACTGGCGATGTTGGATTTATATAGTTAGTTTACATTTTGAATTCTCGCTATGCATTTTCAATACAAAGTTACATTATTTGCTGTATATTACATATAGGTTTTAGTGTTTATCTTTGGTTTTAAGGTTGCATACCAACTGTTTGTGATAATGCGGACCTCAATTTTGATTTGTATATGTCTTTTGTGAAGGTGGTCTGAGCATTTGCTGTATTGAAGTATAAAAGTTATCTTTTAGTGTTATGATTAGGTGATAATGATTCTAAATTAAAATTTTCTATAATCACAAACATGATATTTCGTACCTATTTGACTGTTTATGTTTTCATCTCTATTTCATAAATGTTTGTCTGTTTATAATGAGATGATATATGTAGCACTTTTCATTGATTATTACTTTTTCTTAGTGCTTATTGAAATGCCTAAGTGAAAATCAATAAATAGTTTAGTTGTATGAGTAAGCTTGCCCAATTTGGTGACGTGTTTTTTTATGGTGTAACCAATGAAAACCTTTTTCGTTAGAGACTCATTGTCTTTTCTTTTTTATTTTTTCCTTCAGTTATATTGATCATTTTTATACACGTGATGAATAAGATGATTCGTGCATGAACACATGTTTAGTGTTTTCTTTTATAAGTTGGTTTGAACCAGAAGGACTGACGCTTACTTTTTGTGGTTGCTAATGATATTATTATCTAGACTATTAAAAGATAGTTTTTACTGATGTAATTTTCAGGATGTGTCATGTTATAATTGGTCCTTTGGTACTTGGCTGTTGCCATTTTAGTATTTTGTTGACATGCTTTTTACCTTTCAGACTCCAAGAATGGTAGATCTTAATTATTAGACAATCATTATAATTTAACATTAATGATTAACTTACTTATTTAAGATAATGTAGATTACTAATAGAGTAAACCATGTTGGTGAATAATAATGTACGCATATGGAACTTATACATAACTTGTGACAATGCGTACGTCTTTACGATATTTTGATGTAGGGGGACTTAAACTAAAGAATTTTGATATAGTAAAAGAGGATGGAGGTGCTTGCAGGCTCAGTTGTAAAGTATTACACTTTTAATGTGACAACTAACAGACTCAAATTTCGAGTTTATTGGGCTGGAAAAGGCACTACTTTAATCCCTGTTAGAGGAAGCTATGGTCCTCCTATATCTGCTATATGAGTTGATCCGAGTAAGAAACTCTTCATCTTCCTCTTTTGATTTCTTATTTTTAGGCATACATATGGCATAAAGGTGTTATTTCTTACCTAATAAGATGATGAAGAGGGGATGTATGCTTTGCCCTTTTGAAAAGATTTTGGCATGAGACTCTATACATGCTTTAGTAACTGAGCAAGTTTTCGTTTTATAATCCTACTTTATTTTTTATTCATCAAATGGTTTTTAATGAAGGCAATTATTAATATTCACTCATAGTTATAAACTTTGACGTTTAGAAGTTATAGCTTCAAGTTTAGAAGTTTAAATATTTAATTATTTCTTCACATGTTACGAGTGCTTTTCTCAGTGAGTGATTATTATTTGTGTTCGTTTACAGAATACTCCTGGTCAGCTAAGAAACCGCAAATCAGGTGGTTCTGGTGGGTCAAAAGTGGCTGAACATGGGGAAGTCATCACGTTTTTCTGATGTCACTGGTGTTGATGAGGCAAAAGAGGAACTCGAGGAAATTGTAGTAAGTTCATGTCCCACAGTTAACAGACATTAAAAAGCTTATGTGGCTTCTGAGGCTTCCTTCTAATTAGCATTTTCTCTTTGTATAACTCAACTCAATCAGGAATTTCTTAGGAATCCATATCGATATACACGCCTTGGTACTCGCCCTCCTAGAGGTGTGTTTTTGGTGAGTTCCAGTTACTTATACATTCAAAAGTAAAGATTTATTATATCATAGATATAGGTATTGGTTTTGGTTTTGGCATAATATGTTTCAGTGATGATTTAATGTTTAAAATGACTTTCGGGTATCTTATAGGTTGGTCTTCCTGGGACAGGTAAGACACTTGTACACAATATGCTTATCCATATCAGGTAAGACACTTCTGGCAAACACTGTAGCTGGCGAAGCTGAAGTACCATTCATTAGTTGTTCCGCAAGTGAGTTTGTAGAACTTTACGTGGGCATGGAAGCATCACGCATTTGAGATCTCTTTGCAAGGGCAAAGAAAGAGGCACCATCAATCATATTTATAGACGAGGTTCAAATTTATGTCCTAACTAGCCCCTTAACCTTATACCACCTTCAGTTATGTTTTATTTAATACTTAGTCATTTGTAGTCATTTTGTCAAGACCTGTTTTGAAACCAATTGATCCTGATGACGCGGGCGTCCTTGGGTATCCAACAATGGTTTCCCGCCATTGGACTTTAGGACAATTGACCTTTGAGTGTTTTGCAGGCTTCTATTTTCACATGAATCTTTCATTGAGGATGTTCATGAGGTATCCCATGATCCTTCATCATATAGACTCCTATAAATTTTATTTTTTATGTTTTACAAATTAAATTGCTAAAATTGTCTAAGTGAACTTAATGACACTTGTGATGCCTTTGGTCTCTGACATGGATGGTCTTTCTTAGGTTTGGCACAACTTGCGAATAACTTATCGTGACAGCCCTGATTACATTGAGTTGATTGATGAACTAACAGAAAATTTTGAAGAATTGTATAAAGAAGATGTCAGTTAGGATCCTTGTGGCTTCTATCCTTTTTTCCTGCTATTAAATCATTAATTACAAAATCCACAATTATACTTCATACCAAAATCTAATCTGCTATAATGTCAGAATGTTCTATTTTTACCTCTATTGATGCCGTTTCTTCTTTTTGTTAGGCGTTAAAATGGTAACATGTAAAAAGGGTACATGTCAAAATGGGTAATTTTTTGTTCGGGTTAATGGTTTATAACAGTTTGGGCTGGGCTAACCCAAAGCATTATTTCCCAATTTTCTGGAACCTTTTTTCTTTTATAAATAATTCAAATTTCTTCTATAAACATGGCCCCAAAACTTATCTTACCGGAACTTCATTTATGGTATTTGACTAAAATATACACATGTACAACTTTAGGTACTTTTCCCAAATGCGAAAATAAAAGATCATTTTACAAGAAAAAATCTACTGCTCGGATCCAGTTTATATTGTGAAGGAAGAAATTCAACACCCTGCAAGTCATCTTAAAGCTTCATATTGTGAAGGATTACCATTGTCGAGTGTCCTTTTTTAGGTCAATACACTGCAAGCTACTTTACACCAACGGGAACGACAACTTTTTTTGCCAACACACACCTATACTTAACAGTGCGGAGAAAACCACTCACAAAGAAACTTACTTCCAGTTGCTGATGGAATTTGATTGGCGGGGTGTGCATACTCAAACATTATAAACTAAGTCCATTTTTTGTTGTTTATGTAAAGATCGATATTTGGGTTCTGGATATATTTTACTAATAGGAAGTTGGATGAGTTGGAAAGGCTATTTCTGTAGCAGCTTGAGACCATTCGTTATACAGAATCGATCAAGCAGAGCTTGAAAGACGGACCAAATGGAAAAAAAATACACGTATCCAAGTAACACAACTGCATCTTGCATTCCTTGATTTTGAAGTGGTTTTTGTATACATAAAATACAAATGTACCATCTGTCTGTATTACTTACCTAAGTATAGATATTTAAAGTTGTTTTTGATCATACATTTAAAGCTATGAACTTCTTTCTAAGCTTAAGAAAACTGGAAAATGGTTCTAGAGCTATGAACTTTTTTTATTATTAAATGTGGTTTTACTAGGGTCTTAAACTATAAAATATATATTATGGCTATAACTCAGTGTCCAACGAATGGTATTAAGTCTTCAACTATTTATTTATGTGTATCTTGTGTAACCTAAATTCAACTATTTATTTATGTGTTGTGTATCTTGTGTAACCTAAATTCAACTATTTATTTATGTGTATCTTGTGTAACATAACCAAAGGACATGAATTTTTTAGACAATAAGCATATGAATGTAGATTATTTTGTTGATGCAGTTGAGGTTGTTCAATTTGGCATCCTCGTTAAGGTATTCGATTGAAGACTATATTAATGAAAAGTTGTTATAAACTCTCTTGCTTATTACATTTATTTGTCAACATTATATCAATCATAACTTATCTAAATGATATGCAATAGTTGGACCAACCAAAAACAATAACAAACAAGTGTTAAAATGTAAATGTTTCTTCCAACAATATCTTAAAGCTTCTCGCCCAACGGGCGGGCCTTGAAACTAGTAAGCATATATAAAACAGCAGAAATCGGGAAGCGTGCGCCGTTGATTAAAAAATGGGTGCTACTATTGGTACCCCCTGGCCCACCGAAAGTACAAATGTTCCGTACTTTTGATGCCTTTTGTCTTCCTGTTTACAGTGCAACACAGTTTTTTATCAGTTTCTGTTCCGTATTTTTTAACAGTTTAACACTTTTGACTTGTTAAACTTTATTATTTTCATTCCAGATTCTGCGTTTCACAGTTTTATAACATAAACAAAATTAAAAAAAATTAAAAAAATAAAAAACCGAAAAAACAGGGGGGTACGAAGGGGGGTACCAATGGCTTTTTAGGGGGTACAAATAACCAACCCCTTAAAAAATTCAATCGAGAATAAAAAATTACGTATATATTATGCTTTTAATCGCCAACATTCTACAATCCAACCATATACCCTCCCACACTGGATCCAAAATCTTCCCTCTACAGAGATAGATAGAAAAAGAATAAAATATATTTAAAAAACTTATCCTCAAACTATGCACTAAATTGCTAAAAACAACCTTTAACTTTTATCTATTTACGCCTTTTTATATAAGAAAATTTATGTCACACCCCCAAATAGGGTCCCGTCCGATTTAGCGTCCGGGGGCGTGACGTTATTGAATATCTCAAGTACAAAGCATAAAGAACGACCTCTAAGGGTACGTTTTAAAAATAAACACCGTTGCATAAATTCAAAATATTAATAAGTTTTACATCGATCAAATTTAAAAGATTCAAAAGTTAAAATGCGGAAGCTTAAATAAGTTCAACAACGGTATTTAAAGACATAGATAAATTTCTGGTAAACCGGTCCGGGCAATTAGACTTCACATAAGTCAAGCAACGACATCCATGCTAAGCACCTGAGAAAAACATGCTTAAAACGTCAACATAAAGTTGGTGAATTCATAGGTTTAGTTCAAACGTAATTAATGTGGACCACAAGATTATCAAAACGTATGCGACAGTTATAGGAGATACAACTTCACATAAAGAGGCATTTACGTTGCACTAAGCTCATGACACTGAAGCTAATACTGAAAGATAATACGTGTACAGTAGCTATCTATTAAAGGTCTTTCCCTTCAGGTGTTCCAACTCAATGACCACTCCTAACTAGTTTCGACATGACATAATACCGTTAGGTCCTGGCAAAAACTCAGACTAGTAAGTGTGTCTGAACCGGAATAGGGGTTAGTAGTCCAATAGATTATTTATTCATTCTGGCGCTCACTATAACCAGGCCGGTCGGTATATAGAGTGATTAACGCAGTTTATGTTAAATATCGGGAATAGTGGTCTTAACGCTACTTATCAACACGTGTAAACGAGGAATTTTCACGTATAGTACATGGTGTCCAGTTTTAAGGAACGCAAGTTAACTTGTTTCTCTGCGCCCCAAGTTATAAACAATTATTCCAAAATAATTAAAACTTAGGGCATCTATGAACTCACCTTGATTGGTTAAATCAAAGAAGAATAGTCTAGAATTAAAATCACACGATAGCGAACAACCGGTTCGTAAGAGATAATCCTATGATGAAGGTACTTGGTTAAGATATCGGAAGTAGTGTAGGCAGAAGTGCGGGATAATGTATAAGCAAAGAATGTTTAACTTAGTTGTACGTTTCTTAAGATTTGATTTTCCAAAAATCAACGCTTGTGTGATCGTATAATAGTTAAAAATGTTTATCGTAAAGTTCAAATGAGTAAATAATAAGTACGTGTTGTTATAATTTTGTATTAAATATATATATACATATAGTGTGTGGTCTAAGTAAAAATAAATTTTTTATATATATATATTTTATATATATATTTATGTATATTGTTCGGCTCATTAATAAATTCTCGTTTATCTAGTTTTATCATGTGCGTTATCTAATATTTACTAAGTATAATAATTTATAAAAAATTTGGCATGACCCGTTCGTGTTTACATGTTTTTCAAAGTCGTAGACTTTATTCAAAACCATTTTCAAATCACTTTCAATCCTGCTTTTTTTTATTATATATAAACTATACATCGTATAAATAAACCATTTTATTATTTAATCAAAAGACTATTTGGACCCTGATAAGCCTAATTTTATTGCTCGACACGTCCAACGTTCAAAATAAGTTAAAGTATAGCGTCTAAGTCGTACACTATTAAATAAGTTATTCATGAACTTATCCAATAAGCTACACCGTAGCTTTACGCACCTTGGTGTAATTGTATTTTATTTATTGGGCTTTCACGGCTCAGTTAAGTCCGAAAAATATAGTTTTATTATGTAATATAGTCCGATAAGCAAAACATTAAATAATAAACACGCGACTTAATAATAAGCTATCAATAAGCTCACAATAATAAGCCGAACCACATAAGCTCAAGAAAGATATAAGCTGTGGGCGTTTGATCTTTGTATGGTGTGACGCGGCCTAAAAAGCCCCAAGCAAATACAGATTCGAGCTTATTTATTAAGTTGAATAAGTTTACCATTGTCCTTTCAAAGATAAGCTAGAAATAAGCTAAGACAAAATTATATGCCAGAATACAAAACTAAGCTAATAAAAATAATAAGCGAAACAAATATCTGCTAATCAATCTCTTCTTCTTTCTTTCCTTATTTGGGGTTCGAACCCAAATATAAGCCCAGTTAAGCTCAAAATAATCAGAATAAGCTTTAGTCCAAATGCTTATACATAAGCCGTATTAAATAAGGCTTATAACATACCATTTTTATTTTTCGTAAAATAACGATTGATACAAAAAAGAACTGATACTTTCCTCTTATTTTCTTATTTATTAATTTTCGAAACCCGTATGCATAAGAACCTTTTAAGGTTTATTAGTTTTAAATCTTTGTTTTTACAAAATAAGTTCCTAAAAACTAGTTATGTATGCCAGTGTTCAGATTGATTATTGAAAGTACAAGTTGATTGAGAAGGATTTTAAAGATTAACAAAGTTTGAAGGTTTTTAGAGAAGGATAGTTGTGAACAAGCTAATATCAACCCAAGATGTTTCAACAAATTACCTGGATGATGACATAAATGATCAAATCTGTTAAGAGGTTTTTATCAAAGGATGATAATTTTATGTGATTTATATATGTGTTGTGTGTTTTTGCGTTGGACTAGGAAAGACAATGAGAGCAAATAGAATAACTCAAAATGCTAAGTGTGTGTGTAATATGAATGAAAAATGGGAAGTAACATGGTATATATATGCAAAGTTTGCTTCACACACTAAAAGTGTGTTTGTGTGTGTGTGCCGTGGGATAAGACAGGGAGGGGGAGTTGTGTTTATGAGGGGGGATCCAAAAGTTGATCTCCCAATCAGTCAATGGTTCTAGGACAGAAAATTGGTGATAGGTCTGTATATTTGTTCTTATTGTTTTTTGTAGAAAATTCAACTTTGGCTCCAAGGTTCATGGGGAGTGTTTGTGTTCGAGTATGATACAAGACTCGCTAAAAGAGGGGGGGGTGGGAGCAGGCTTGGGACCCAAACATGGTTTTCAGATATTTTAAGATGGCTAGTGCTCCTTGCGCTGCTTTAATTTTTTCCAAGCATTTAATTGCCATTAGGACTTATATTAGAAATAAAACACGATTTCATCGCAACTAACGCGAAAACGATCTAACGGTGTATCGTCATAAAAAAGTTATGATATTTTTAAATATGCCTTAAAATATAAAGTACGTGGCTGTATTGCCAAAGATATCTACAACGTTTGTGGCTGGGTCCCGCGGCGTACACTCCCGGCCCGTGTGATGTGATTGTCTTCAGGATGAAATAGCGGGAAACTTCTAGTGTTTAAAAACGTAGAATAAGTTAAATGTAAACTTTGAAAAATTCGCATATTGCAACTGTGTGTAACAGACACTGAGTGTAATTAATGAACGGATCTTATTTACGCGCTGGTTTGTCACAGCACAATATCACAAAAGCACGTTAATCAAGTATTAATTGATAAACGCATGAACAAGGCAAACTTGAACGTATAAATTAATGCATTCGAGATAAAGAGAGCACAGAACCAATAAGCATTCAAATTCTTCCTATAATAATGGCGTATATACACTCAAGGCGTAGTTAGCCTCAAACGTCATAATGATAGACAAGGTATATAATTGTCAACCAAGGTAAAACTAAAACTGTGAGTTAATTACGATATGTGGATACGCGCAAAAAACAATAGACGTGATTACTTAGAGTATAGATGCATTAACAAAGTGTTTCCTAATGGAGATTGATAGCTTTGCTTGTTTTCTGTCTTAATGCCTGTCATCTTGTTTTTTGAATGAATCGACTTTTTGTGTGTGTTATAGGTATCGAAAATAGATTCAAGCACGTATGTGAAAACGTTTTTATGGGTTTTCTATTTATAAGGTCTGGGAATTTGGTACGAGATATCGGCGTAATTTTGATCGAAAGTACTTGTGATACGGTTGTATCAGGAGAGTTTTCTTGGGTTAGGATCACGTGTTTGTCGATTCTCTTCCAGAATATTTTATTGACTTTAAATTGAATACGGCGTATAGTAACTCCTTCTGTATACGGATGTCGATCGATCTTTATTACTTACAGTAGGTATGTTCGTTTGAAGTGAGCAGGCACGGATACGCCGTTATCTTTGTTCTTGATGGATATCAGCCATATAGGATGTCAGAGTCAGAATCTTGTACAAATGTACTTCGTTTTGATAGCTCCAGATGCGTTGTGCCTGTTTTTGATAATTGCTTCAACAGAGTACTCTAGCATTATTTTATTTGCTAATTCTCATAGTAATACAAAAAATATAAGTAACTAATTCTTGCATATTAATTATACTAAATAGTTAGATTTACAATGGGAGATAAGGATGCTAATAAAAGTAACATTAATTTGATGTCATTGTGTGTGTTTGGTCTCGCTGACACCTGAGAAAAATTTGGACTTGTTGGGCAATGTGAGGACAGTGCACGTTGTTTACGGTAATTTAAATATTTGTTACGAGATCTCATTTATTTTTAGGTAAGAAAATCCTTTGTATTTTATATACAGTATAGAGATAGTATTTATATGTAATTAGTTGTTAAAACTTAAAAATATATTAGTAGTGTTTTAAAAATATATAATTAGTGTTAAAATATTACTTAGTATTTAAAATTGTGTAAAAAAAATTTATAAGTAGTATGAAAATTATATTAAAAATTACTTTTATTTAATTAGTGTTAAACGGAGGAGTCGAGATGGTATCGTTATACATGAGATGTTAAACGGATAAGCCGATGTGGTATCATTATACAAGACATGTTAAACTGATGAGTCGCCATGATATCGTTGTACGAACATGTTAAACGAAAGAGTCAAGGTGATATCGTTATACATGAGATGTTAAACGGATGAGTCGAGATGGTATCTTGCTACAATGAGATGGTTGTTAAAAATCGGAATAGAGAGTCGACGCATTGGTTAATGCGGTTTATGTGTCAAGAACAATGTGGATACCTGATATTGTAGTGAGATTGGTTATTTGTGATAAGCGCAGGTTCATCGTAAGGACTTCCTACACTCGAGTTTTACAACTCCCTAGGCAGTAGAGACCTAATCGTTGTGGCGGAGTAGGTAGTATAGGCAAGAATTCGGGGGTTGTTATTCGTTCCACTCAGGGAATATTTGTTTGGAAGGGCGTTGAATCACGATACATCTAAACTGAAATTTTGTCTAAGGGTTGGTGAGAGAGATAGGATTATTTTTTTGATATTGTTTTTGTTTTATGAAACGTCACTGTAAATCATGATGTTTGAGGGAGGAGGTTTTGGTTTTAGCTATTTAAAGCGCTTAAATGACAACTATGGTAATGGTGATAATATAGAAAAAGATCTGTTGTTTAGTGTTAGATCATGATTGTAATACGTCCCTAGATTGCTTCTCTAGTGGATTGTTGCTTTGTCGAATCTTGTGTATGATCTATGTATAACTATTTCCTGAAGTTAGAGAGGTGAGGTGTGTTTATGCACGTAACACGCTACGTTTGTCTACATTAGTTATTGTCGCTATGAGCAACGCACATGTAAGGTAGTTTGAAGGTGGGACTATGCAAGGACCTAGGCTGTATTACTAAGTGCATGTGAAGATATAGAAAGTGGAATCAACCATTTAGGGGCAATGGTAGTTATGAAAAGACTGTTAGCCGATGGTATTCTTTCATAGACACAATCATGTTTTCTATAGAGACATAGTCACAGCGATTAACATGACAAAGGTGGTTTTTCTAAGATCCTACATGCATATCCATTATTAAAGCAGAAGCAACACCTCACTAATTGTGAGAAAGTACAATTGGGTTTTTGTAGGCCCTAAAATCGTCCATAAGAGCTGCTTTTAACAAATTAGGGTTCATACCCTCTTAGATACACATCATAAACCTAAATTCGTGGTTTGTATATATAGGAAATCGCTTGATGACGGCGTCGCATTGTTAGTTCTTGACGCCGTCATGATAGAGAAGATTCTAGATATAGTTTGGGTCGTTGTTGTACTGTGACGCTCGTCTTGAGAGTGTCCGTGAGACATCGTCTTGGTCTTTCGTTGTGACGCGTCAACGTTGTATTGTGAGACAGGCATATCTAGCTAGCTGTGAGAACATTATTCCTGATGTGATGCGGGTGTAGGTCCGTAGTTTTGTCATGTTTATGTCTGTCGCTTCTAAAATGAGGCCCAAGTCACGTGTAATTTCTTTTCAATGTCTTCCAAATATGAAATACCTGGAAAAAGGAATCGATTAGAGTACCTATTTTGTGCATAAATGCCATGATTTCGGAGGTGTGAAACAGACCCCCGAAAGAAGTGTATGTAAGAATGACTACATCATCAAATATGCCCTACACTTGGGATTTTCTTGTCCTCTAGTAATAGGCTTTTCTTGCCTAGACATAACAATATTAAATGGGTCATTTTTTACCTACTCTTTTAAAAGTGTATTCTACAACACAACCGCTTCTAGACCTCTGTAATAAGAAGCACCGAAAAGTATATACTTGCACATCAACATAAAGTGTTTGGGGATTCTCTTCTTCTACACTCGGGCTGATAATAAATTATAAGAGAACATATGGGGAAACGGAAAAATCAACCATACCTCATTACCTGTAGTAGCGATAATAAATTACCATAGGCTTGTACAAGGATCAAAAGCCTCCCACCGCTAGTTGCAAGTTATTATTCATATTACTTTCTCTAGATGCCTTTTAAAGGGTTGTGGGGTGTAGAGGTTGTTGTTTGTTAAGATAACATATAAGGGAAAATGGAAACGGTATAGAAGATACATTTGGTGGGTCTTTGGGTGAATTTGGAGTGAAGGGGGTTATCTAATTAATTTACACGAATTACTGATGTTGGTTTGTTTGCTAGTGCCAAGACTCGGACGAAAGAGATCTAATCAGAAAAAGACTCTACAAAACTTTACACCAATCTCTTTCTTTTTCTTTTCTCTTTTTCTCGTTTTTTGAATAACATAATACATCACATGGGGTTTATAATATGTACCCCTACACTTGAGCCTTTACATGATCAATATTTACAATCTAACTAATGACCCGTATTGAGGTGGATCAGAATAACATGGAGATCATTTGACAAACATATAGGGGTATTAACTTAACTTTTCTTCCCCATTCTTCCGCGAAATAAATACTACCATGTAATCCCCAATCGTCCCAAAACTGTATTTACCAAGGGTAGAAGAAATCTTAGACAAAACCGTTGTACATTCAATACTTAAAACTTGGGTTGGTTGTTAAAGAACAATATTGTACTGAAAATGAAGTCATGCAAGCTAGGCTAAGGTCTTTTTAGGTTGTAACGAATTGGTTAAAGGTGACAATGCCTTCATTAATTAATCTGGAATCCTCCAAAAAATTACGAAAATCCGTTGAAAAAGGATAGGCTTGAAGGGTTTCTATACTAGGGAGAATCCTGCCCTAATATGAGTGGCATGGCAAGCAGCGCTGTGGGATAGTTTTAGTTATATGGATTGGTGTGGACCATCTTAACCATACAGGTTTGTAAAAAACATAGGTTATTCTAATGCCTTCTTATCAAGCAAATCCATAATACTTACTATGATGGTCTGCGGGGATGCATCCAGAAAAACAAGTTCTAAGAATTAGTATGCTACCAGATATACTCTAAATAAGTGTCACTTTAAGTAACCTGATACCTGTGATCTAGATAAAGGCGACCGAAAACATGCAGACTACCATAGTCCGTAACGACGGAAAATTAATAGACACACATGGAGTTGCTCAACTCTTAACTCGAACAAGCGTGAAAGTATTAAATATCTAAGGGCGAACCTTGGACATAGTGTGGGGGTTTCGTGGTAAATTTTGAAGGAGTTTTGTGCTAAATAGTAATTGTAAAATTCTATCCATGAGATGCTTATTATATACTTGGTTTTTCATCGGTATGTGTCGTAGAAAAAAATTTAAATTTGGGTAAAAAATTACCCTCGTAAGCCAAATGTTTCGATAGTTAACTTGTACCCATTCATTTTAAGGAACAAGCGAGAAATGACCAAATGAAGAATGTGTGTAAGGGCTTATTTATCCCCGCCTACTCTTAAGTTTTGGACATTGTCCCATATGTTCTATATAAGTCAGCTCTTATCTTGTATATATCAAAGTTTTGAGCTAAAACTTGTAGTGTGATATAAGTTAGCACTAGTCATTGGGATTTACTCTTTTCCTCATCCTCCGTTGGTTGTTTAATGTTGTTGTTTGAGAGTGAAGCTATGTAACTATTGATTATAGTACTGATTGGGGACAATGTTCAACTGAAGGGTTGGAGGGGAAAATTAAAGCCTTAAAACTATTCTTTCCATTTGTCATTTTGCGTTTCCGTTCGTCTCTAAATGATGGTATTTATCGAAAACATTGCAATAAGAGAGGTAATTGTTTACCCAAATGTTGTGAATTTTTTTACGACCACATACCGATTGAAACAAGTATTAAGTTAGCTGTTCTAATGGATAGGAATTTATAATTCTAGCACAAAAAACCGTCTCAAAAATTCCACCCCCACAAATGGTGAGGTTCGTACCTTAGATAGATTATACCGTTTAGCTTCGTTCGAAGGTATGGGTGTGTGCAAACGCATGTTTGTCTATTCCGTCGATTACGGATTGTGTATTGCATGGGTTTTGATTCGGCCTTTTCTAGAACACAAGGTTATCGGTTTGACTTTAGGATTTGAAGAGTAATACTGTGGTAGCATACTAAATTCTTTGGAACTTGTTTTTGGGATGCATCTCGCGAGACCGCATAGTAAGTATTAGAGATTGCTTGATAAAGAGCATTAGATTAACCTATGTTTTAAACCCTGTGAATTGTTATGATGGTCACACCATTCAGTATAACTATCCCACACACGTGCCATGCACTAAGTATTAGTGCTAAGGATACTCCTTGTATACCCTTCAGGGCCTCTTCCTTTTCACGGTTTTCGTAATTTTTTGGTGGATTCCAGATTATTAATGAAGAGCATTGTCACCTTTAAACCAATCGTTACACCTAAAAAGCCTTAGCCTAGCTTGTATGTACTCATTTTCAGTACAATATTGTGTTTAACCCAAGTTATTTTTTGAGTCACGGTTGGCTAAGTCCTTATCCTGTGTAATACAAGTTTTGGGACGATTGGATTCCTGGTAGTATTTATTTCGCGGGAAGAATGAGGAGTAGAAAAGTTAAGTTTAATTACCTATATGTTTGTAGCAAAATGATTCTCATGCTTATTTTGATCAGCTCACAAAATACGGGTAATTAGTTAGATTGGTAATATTGATCATGTAATGTGCTCAAGTGTAGGGGGTACATATTATAACTCCCTGTGGGATGTTATTATGTTATTCAAAAAAATGTGAGAAAAGAGAAAGAAAAAGAAAGAGATTGGTGTTAAGTTTTTGTATGGTTTGTAGATCTTCGTCCGAGTCTTTGGCTTAGCAACCAAACCAACGTGTATTATAAATAATTAGATAACCCTTCACTCCAAATTCACCCAAAAGCGACCCAAATGTATCTCTCATCCGTTGCGCGATTTACTCTTATATTTTATCTTACACTCCTATACACGCCCACAACCCTTGTAAAAGTGGCTCTTAGAAAGTAATGAATATTACTTGACACTAGCGGTGGAGGTTATGATCCTTTTACCAAGCTTGGTAATTTATATTCTATGACAGGTAATGAGTGTTGATTTCCGTTTCCCCTATATGTTATAATTTATTATACAACCGGGTGAAAGAGAGAATCCCCAAACACTTATGTAAGGTGCTAGTATATACTTTTCGTGCTAATTACGAGGTCTGGAAGGTTGTGTTGTAGAATATGTTTAAACAGTAGGTAAAATGACCCCTCATATTGTTATTGTCTAGGTAGAAAAGCCCATTATTTATCTGCGGACAAGAAAATCACAAGTGTAGGGTATTTGATGAGTGGTGTTTTTTTTACACTTTTTCAGGGGGTCGTTTGAGAACATCCTAATCATGGCATTTCATTGCGCGCCAAAATAGGTTACTTAATCATTCCTTTTCAGGTATTTCATTTTGGAAGACAATTTGAAGAATTACACGTGACTGGCTTCATTAAGAGAAGAAAACAGGACAAAACTACGGGCCTTATCACACGCGGACATCACTAGGATAATGTTCTCTAGCAGATAGACTATGTGCGTCACCAATACAACGTGTACGCCGTCACAACGAAAGGTGACCAAGACGATGTCACGGGATTCTCAAGGAACGGCGTCAAGTACACGTCCCAACCTATTATTATAGAGTTTTATTTCTCTCTATTCATGACGCTGGATGTCATGACTCAAATGCGAAGCCACGTCATAGCGATGTTTTCTCTATATATACAAATCCCGATTTTTAGGTTTTGAGTGTGTATAAAAGAGGGTATGGATACACATAAAATTTGTTTAGCAGCTATGTATGGATCGATTTTTAGGCTAAAAAACCCTATTGAGAACTTTCTCAAATTAGTGGTGTTGCTCTTCTTAGTGATGGTATAGCAGTTTAGGTCTTAGAAAACGCGTATGTCTTGTATCGCTGTTGATCTTGTTCGAGGAAAAAACATGATTAGTGTAGAAGGGAATACCATAGGGTAACAGTCTCTTCATACTACTTGCCGTCCCTAATTTGGTTGATACAATTTTAAGTATATTTCACAATGCACGTTAGTATACTCCTTAGGGGCCTTGCAATAGTATTCATACTTGTCCTTATTGATTGAGAGCGTTGGTCTAGCGGAATACACTAAGTAGACGGGGTTCAGTGTGATTGTTCTGACTTAGGAATTGTTAATAATCACACAGAGTGACAAAGCATACAACACTAGGAAGAAGCAATCGAGGGAGTAATACATGATTAAATAAAACAAAGTCTTTTATCTCTATTATTATCACCATTAGCATAGTTGGTCATTAGGTTAAATAGCTATAAAACCAAACTCCTTCAAATACATATGATTTACCTGCGTTTTTAAAACATAAATACAAAAAATATCTTCGACTCTCACACCCTTAGAATTTTGTTAGATCGTGATCAAGCCTTTACAATCCTATTCCCTGAGTGACGACTACACACCACCCGAGTGTCTTGCCTTATACTACTTCTACAACGATTAGGTATCTGTTTGGACTTAATCTATTTGTTTGGTAAATTTTTATTTAACAACAATTATATTCCTTTCCTAATTCTACCATTAGGTTTTATTCGAATGGGGATGTGATCGAATCATGCATGTCTATTCCGTCGTTACGGCCATGTATGCGTTATTCAGCCACCTTGTTGACTTATTTCTTTTTGGTAGGTTAGAAGATCCATACCCTATATCACTCTACTAGTCCTACTCTTTAACTTATTCGAGTTAATGTTTGAATGCAGTCATATGTGTCTATCCCATCGTTATGGGTGTGTATGCATGGTCTTAATCACCTTTTTTGGAATATTGATATCAGTAGAGATTAGAAAGACTGATTAAACCCTTATAAGCCTTAAAAATAAAAACCCAATTTACCTTTATAAACTTGTTACTCCTAAGCTCTTGTGGTGGAAATATGTATCAATTCCAAGCTTATGATAGAATACTCGTCATGACCGAGCAATTAAGCAAATTAGTTACATGTTACCACATAGATTAGTTGAGTGATTTGAGTGTTTTCATCTTCCTATTTCGTGAGGTGTTTGGTTGTGTACTTGTAATTGATCAAATAAATGCTTAACGGAAAAATCCTTAGGGATACATTTTTATAAACTTCTAAAGGCTACTTGAGGACAAGTAGGATTCAAGTGGGGGGATATTTGATGACATCAAATAACATCACTTTTATAGCATCATTTATCCCATGTAAATAACCCATTTTGTATAATTATTGCAAGAATTGTTACTTAATCGTTTATATTTGAGATTTGCAGTAATTATGGAGTACTTGGTGAAGATTAGCAAAAAGGCACGCATTCTGGAGCTTAAACGAAGACATTTGAAGATTACTATTCTGACATCCTATACGCCGTATCCATCAAGGAAGATACGGCGTATCTGTGCCTGCACTTCACAAGAAACCACGAAGATACAAAGTCCAATACGCCGTATCCAGGAGACATCTATACGCCGTATTCAATATAAAGTAATAAAATATTCTAGAAGATATCGAACGTGGTCCCTACTCCAAGAAACCCCCGATACGCCGTATCCATCTCTCTTGATACGCCGTATCGACCAAATTCCAGACAGTATAAATAGAAAACCTAAAAATGGGTTTTTAGTGTGCTTGATCATATTTTCGATACCTTAACCACAAAAGTCGATTTTCAGAAGACAAGAAGAGCAAAAGAGGTCAAGCAAAGCTACTAATTCCATAGGAAACACCTTGTAATCTCCTATACTCTTGTAATCGTTCGATTTTTGGTATCATTCGTTTAACTCGGTTAGTTTACCTTGGTTGAATTATTACTTTTGTATTGATTATGATGATTAAGGGCTAATACCCTTGGGTATTAGCCATGATTATGAAGATTTAAATGTTTGGTTTGTTTATATCGAATGCTTAATTTATCGTTGATTGCTTGTTTATGTTTATCAATTTATACTTGTTTACGTGCTTTTGTATGCGACCTATCATTCAACTGGATCTAGTGATACCGACCAAGTTAGCTAGATGCCGGGATGGCTCTCCATATAGTGATTTATATATCTAGATCAATAGGAGGACACCGGTTCGTGGGAGCGCGAGTGAGTAAATTAGATCTATTGGGACTAATTATCCCTTTCGCTTTGGTTCCACTTAACGAAAACAAAAGGATTTTTGTCATGTCGATTGTTTGACACTATGGTGGTCTTTGGTTGGATCATTCGGGTTTTAAGGGCAGGGAATAATATAAGACAGGCTGTAATCATGCCCTGTTGATTATTAGCTTCAAGTGTCATGAGTCTAGCGCTACAACATACACTTTTCTTGCGATATTGTATCCGTTATAATAGTAGCACGTGCCTGCTGTATGTGGAAGTTTATTTATCCTATTAACTGTCACGTGCGCTATGTAAACTTGTGGTCCATACTACTTGGTTTGGATCGTTTTCTGATTTATTAAATGTTTTCGTAATACTGTGAGTGTAGCTGTATTCACTAAAAGTTTTTGTTTCAGTCCTTCATAAATGTTTTACTTTAAACATATGACATTACTCCAACTTTGTGTTGACCGTTTTAGCATGTTTTTCTCAGGTGCTTAAGCTTTTGGACTTCTTGATGGCTATGTGAGTCTACGGGCATTTTGATACTATTTCAAGACTTATCAAATATCATACCTCGTTGTCTTTGAAAACCAAATTTTGCTTTCCGCCCCTACATTTTACTTAGCTTTGCAAATGTTTAATTTCCCTTTAAATATTGTAAACTTATTTATTTTAAACAATGCAACGAGTTATGATTTTCAAAACGTCCATTAGTAGTCGTTCTCTTGTGCCTTGTATTCGGATTATGATGGAACGTCACGCCCTCACGGTCACGTTTTTATTCCGTCAGGCCACGTCTGGGGTTGTGTACAGAGTGGTATATGGAGCCAAGGTTATAGTGAACCAGGAAGATAATCTAGGTGAATCTAGGTCTGGTCTATAACCAGTATGTGATCCTTACGTGCTTTTATGTGTGCCTTATACGTGTTTTTGCTATGAGCTTACGCTTATCTTTTCTCTACGATTATCTTTTCTCTGCGGTTATCTTTTCTCTGATGTTATCTTTTCTTTGCGGTTATCTCCTTCTTCCCGCGGTTTTTACTGTTCGCCCTTACGTTTATTCCTCTAGTTACTTATATGGAAGTTATCTATATAAATATTAAACTTTTCTAAGACATTGTGGATGACACAATGGTCTCTAAAATTTGTCTAAGACATTGTGAGCGATGCAATGGTCTCGAACTGTTTTTTTTCATAACCTTATACAATATCATTTTACACGGAACCCGTCATGGTTTTATTTGCATAGAATTATGTATGAATCTAAGTTTCACAAGTCTTGTATGGGCGGGACTTGTAACTGGAGGTTTAATATGGTAATTGCTATGTAAACTCGTTCATAAAATATCCTAATCTTATTTACTTTAACTGTAGACTCATCAGCTATTTTTTGAAACTTATGTCGATCTCCCTATTGATGTTTCTCCCCGTCTCCGAAGACGAGTTTTAAACACTCGTCCCATACTTATTCGAGTGTCTGCATCGTATTTTCATCCACCACCTTGAAGATTTTATAAGTACGCGTATTGCATCAGAGATTATTAAGTGGGCTAATTTATAATCTCTTTATTTGAAAGAATTGGGACGCCTCTTGATTTAAATAAATAAATTGTATAAATTAGTTTATACTTATTCATTTATTCGAATTATTTCATTTCCTTTACCCCGTTCGATTTTGAAGTAAATACCAAGGACAAGACAAGGAATGAGCTCTACAAGGATTGAGTGTATTGTAACCCAATGAATTGCTAATGCTATTGAAGCTAATGTTGGCTATGAGAAAAGAATCCACATGGCTTGCGACTAAAAGAATTAGGTCGTAAGCTAGGAAACCAAGGTAGTAAGAAATGCCAAAAAAAAAAAAATTCTCTTCCACAACAAACGAAAGTTGCATCACACTGGACCATGCACTGTGAAGTACAATAACTACAAGAGTGTTGGCCATGTGAGTAGGAATTATAGGACACCGTTTCGATATTCAACGTAGAGGCCATAGTGGCGAATTAGAAATCTGAACCGTGCGGACCGTATTTAGGAGGTTAAAACTCGTTGGAGCTCTAACACCGTCAAAGATAATGTTGATGTTTAAGGAAAGATTTTTCCCTATTTAGTGAAACCAAAGTAGACTCAGACTGAATTCTTCTAGAGTGATGCATAGTACTTACCTGTGAATTTCGTGTATTGTGTGGATTTCCCTAAATCCTTTGTTCAAATTGTGTCATGATGATTTTGTCAGTACACTTCAAATCTCTAGTAAATATATGTAAGCTACTCCTTGAGTCTGTTACCGTCTTGCAACCCATTTCAATATTATATGTAAACTGTCTTACTGTTTATAACTAACTGGATGGTATCTAATGAATATTTTAGTGGCGTCTTATAAAAATAGTTGTCGAGCCTTTTGAACTATTTTACCAAAACAGTTTTACAATACCGTTTGCTGATAGCTTATTGTTTATTTTTAACACATTATAAACTATTTGATATCAAGACATGAACCGTTTTGTCTAATATTTTTATATTTATCTACTGATTACCTCATAACTTTATCTGACTATCATCATATGAAACTAACTCTTTTCTCATTTTATAACCTATTTTACGGTTAATTATAAACTCTTTTGCTACCCTATTATAAATTATTTTGCAGTTATCTTACAAACTATTTCGGTTTGTCACTCATGATTATTTCGTTTGTCATGTTATAAACCATTTCGCTTGTAGTTTATGAAAAGATGTGTCAACCATCATATGAACTACTTCGTGTCTTTTTTAACCATTACGTTGCCAACTTTATAAATTGTTGGTTGTCAATCGTAAACCATTTGTCACATTACATTATAAACCGTTCTCGTAATTTCTTGTAACTATTTTTCGTTATAGCCTCTAAATCATTCCCGTTATCTTAAATAAAATATCTTGAGTGTATATAAACAACTATGTTTTTATTCCACAAAACTATTTTGGTACCTACATATACTTTATCGTTATACTTCGTATAGATTTTTTTTTTATAACATTAGTTTGACGAAAGAGCATTTATGTAAGTTCCTAAATTATGCAATAGCCTGATCACCTATAGGATAATTCAGGTTAGGACCATGCTATGCTGGAGTATAGTCACCATAAAATTTTTTGTCAACATTTACCATACGCTCCATCTCTATTTTCTTTTCTTCCTCTACATTGTTAACGAGATTATATTGTACTTGTATTTTATTAATGTTTTGCGTGCGTATTCATAATTCGTGTCGGTCACGTGTATTTGTATTCGTAAGCATCATAACTAAGCAGATTTTCCTCAACTTGGTATATAGTAAACACCATACCCTTAGTCGAGAGACTAAATCTTGCTTTCCTGTAGTCATGGAGAAAATTACGGATTGAAAGGTTCTAGAATCTTAATGAGGCATATCACTTTAGTAGACTTATAACCATAGAACTAGTAGATTTTTCTTCTATATACTTACCTTTTAGTGTGATGAATTCACGTGAATTATGAGATCCTCGTATCGACAAAACCTCTGATGGATCCTTCAGGATGTACACCGACAAGCTGAGAATTTAACAAGCTAACCGATACCCGTTTTCTAGTATAGACGATCTTTTCGATCAACTGCGAGGATGTAGCGTCTACGCGAAAATCGACCTAAGGACTAGCTTACCATAAGAACTGATAGACCTATGGACTTGATACACTCAACTGAAAGTTCATGAGAAGAACAACTCGACACACGACCTATAGATTTGGGAACACTACCGATATGACATAAGTATGAACTCGAAACTGATAATCACCGGAATCCGTTAAAAAGACCTAGAAACACGATCGTGTCTTACCATTCAACAGAACTTTAAGACCTCACTTGAACTACCTTATCTCATTCTTAAATTTTTTACTCTTGCCGTTACAAAACCTTTGTACGATCACGACTGTTTGTGGAGTAACCGACTTGTGCGCTTTTGTGCTAATGGATCGTTTGATTTCTCTCGAACTAACGACCTTGGTATTACGATATTTTCATCACGTATCACTTTGGCTCTCCCGGCCGTGCTCCTCATATTGTTGACCTTTATTTCTGTGGTTATGTTTCTCAAAATGTTCCTCACTTGCTCGCATTTCGTCACCGTTTGTTATTGTTATTGTTCGCTGTGTATTCATATACTTTGATTCACGATCATATGTTTTGTGTATGATTTCTTTTAATGAATAAAATGAAAATTATTTAATATAGATTTTTAATTGGTATCGGGGAATTTTATATATATTTTGTTCTTGTCAAGGTGTATGCGAGATTTTGTGAGTCTGCAACAAGACGACGATGAGGTTAGGTTGAATTTAAGTGAATTGGTTGTTTAAGATTAGGGAATAAAAGAGTTTTGGATAGTTTGGATAATCCTTGGCATGTGTTATGGTCAAGTTTTGGTTCAGGTCCATGGTGATTTATAAAAATATAGTTGTCGGTCCGAGTTTTAAATGAGGGTAAACGGATGTTTAAAAATGTTTCTAAAAGTTTATTAAGTGCCGAAAGCCTTTAAAAATATTCGTAGAGCTTTTTAATATCAAAACGAAGGTTTAATTTTTTTTTCCTTTCTAAAAAGGATAAGTCGTTGCCGTTGGTCATTTTTAATTATAGCAAAATAAAATAAAATTATGTACATGTTTAGCGAGCTAAGGATTTTGGTTAGACGCTAGGGTTCCACTAATTCGTTTTTGGAAATTTGGAAACAATTAAAAATGGGGATATTATTAACATCCCGAAACTAAAAACTTTTCTAAAATGGAAACTTTCTATAAATAGTAAATCTTCTTAAGAACTAACATCTTTAAAAACTTAACGAGTTCGTAAAGATCATTTTGTTGACTAAACTAAAATGCACAAAAATATATGGGTTGTCCTTTCGTTACTAAACGTTGTGTGCAACGTTCAGTTATTATTTATTATTACTTTATTTCTTGTTTTACGGCGCCATATATATTAAGTCGCGTTTAGAGCCGTTAGATTTTGCTTTTTTCTCCTCCTTTGTTTAAGGTGAGTTGGAGTCACGATACTTCCTAGTACTTTATATGGACAGTTGAATTACTTACATTTCTTTTAGCCTCGTTTGGATATTAATCACAGGTCCTTACAGTTATCTCTGCCACTAAAACATTTAAACCCTTAATACAGACATACCCAAGAGTCTACACCTTCTCCTTTGATGTTTTCACTATTTCAATGACTTTCCATTATAACAGGTTATATCAAACCACAAATCTTGTAATGATATTTTTCTAAAATATTCGTGTTGGATGAATTAAATTACTGGTCATAACTTAGCCAATTTTTTGTATATTAAGAAGTGTCTATACATTGATTTTTGCTGAATAAATTTTGCAAACGCCCATATGTTAATAACCGGATTTGTTAAATCATAAATTGTTCTCTAATCACACAATAGATTAACAAAAATCAAATCCCGGGACGGGATTCCTCTAAGGGGTAGGTACTGTCACACCTCGAAATTTTTGATATTTTAAATGACTATTTTACCCTTTGACTTTTTGGGTCCGACTTGACTTTTGACTTTTGACCTTTTACGGTCACATAAAAACGGTATTACAGCGTAGCGGTAGGTATAATTTTTGAAAGTATTTAACTATTAATTCACTATTTAAATGCATTTTTGTCGCTCAATTTCAAATTTATTTTCAAACTTATTTGACTTGAAAACGAGAAGATATATTTTGTTCCTAAATTGATTTATCAAAAACGACCAGCTGGATTACGTTTTCACGATTCAGACTCTAAAGCAATTTGATGTAAAACGACATTCCTAACAACTTTCTAGTTTTGACCGAGACCCGAAGAAATACGTCAGTAGTGACTGAAATGCCCCTTGCAAGATTTATAAACACAAAAATAATTAATTATAATTATATTAACAGTTTTATTAAATAAAAATATTTAATAAAATACTTAGCAATTTAATTAAAAGCGTTTGTTGAGAACGCGAATATTCGAGTTGAAATACCATTTTTTTTTCTTTTTATTTCGGACGAGACGTAACCGGTTCACTAAATAAATAACGAATATTAATAACGAAAATTTTTATAAATGTTATAAAAATAATTATGAAATATTATCAAGTAAATACTCGTTTTTGTTGGAAAAATTATTTGGAAAACAATGGCGCAAGTTTCGCGCGTCGAATCATTAGTTAAGTCGCCCAAACGAGTCTCGAACCGCTTTTTATCAAAAGTATAATAAAAAGTTACACTTCTTAACACTCAAATATTATACACTTCTAATTCATTTTAAAGTTTTTATATAATATATTTAATTTTAAACTTTTTAAATCATTTTTTCATATAATAAAACACACACATACTTCATTTCCTCCGCTCCCCTCCATCTTTATCCGGCGAGTTGTTCCGGCCAACGCCACCACCGCCGGCCACTTTTCCGGCCAAACTCCGGCGAACACAAAATATATAAAAAGATAGATCCTCCATCGATCTACCCGATCTCTCACAACTACTCGCCACGCCGCCACCATATTATCATCACCTCCGCAGGTCCATCTTTCCCCACCAACATCGGCAACCATCATCATCTCTTCACTATGATCCCAATGCCTCCCTAAACGCCACCTCTCCATTCTTCCCACCAGCAGCGTAGTCAATCACCATCACTCTCCTCACAACTTCCACTAACGTCACCCTCATCAAATAATCATCCCAAACCACCTCCACCGAAAATCACTACTGCCACCACCATCTTCATCTTCGCCTCGCTGCCGCCACCCCCAGGTCACCAATAAGGTTACGTTGGGTTTTCATAGGACAGAGTGCGTTTGGTTTCACTAACACCGAATGGGGGTGTTTGTTTTTGGTTTTCAGATTAGGACGCGTTTGGTTTAGCCGAAACGCAGCAGGGGTGCGTTGGTTCGTGACAGCCAAAAAGGGTGCGTTCGGTTTAATAACGGCACCGAGGGTGTGTTTGTTTTTCTCAGCCGCAACCCACCACCATGTCACCCCCACCCTCCGAGTTTGGATGGTTTCTATACTTGTAAAAACTTATAATGTTATTTTTTATGTGTTTTGGTTGTTTATACACATTTTTGTTTTTGTTTAAATTAGTTTTGGTTCTTTTGTTTCGGTTGGCATACATACCCAAATAGGGTGTTTGTTTCGGCGTTGTAACAGCCTTAAGGGGTGTTTGTCTGCTGCACATAATGGCCCCAAAGGGGCGTTTGGATCTGCCATTAACGCAGCCATAAGGGTGCGTTGGCCGCGAGGGGGGGGGGGCTGGCGGCGCTGTTTTGGTTCTTGTGGATACCGTCCCAGTGAGGGCGGTTTGGTCAGTTTGTTTTATGGCAGCCCAAAAAGGGGCGTTGCATTTGGTTTGTGCTTTTTACAGCCCACAAGGGGGCGTTTGGGTTGTTGTTTAATAGCCTTTAGGGGCGTTTAGATTTGGGATAAACTGCCCCTAAAGGGGTGTTTGGTTTAGCAGTTTGGGTGTGTTTGGTTTTACTTAATTGTGTTATTTGTATTGTCTAGTTTAGATATATTGAAACATGGGTAATTTGCAACACGGATAGATGAAAATGGGAACGTGGTTTAACCGGCAAGGTTATGCCGAAATTTCTAAAAATTGTTATACTTTGTAAGTTTTCATTTAAAGTTTATATTATTTTAGGAAACCCTATAAAAATGGACAAGTTTTATAGGTTTATGTATTTTTAAAAATGTTAATTATACCACTAACGCGGACACCAACGAAAATTACTCTTACAAACGATACAACTAGTTTATACGTTAATGAAAATATCTAAATTATAATAATAGTTTTTTTTAATTCTCGATTAGTAAAATAAAATAATAACTTTTGCAAAACTTTAAAAACGTCATTTATCTAATCCGCAACTTTAAAACGCGTGTTTACTTGTAGGTAAGAAACCCTTTATCATTTTAATTAGTGACTTTTGAAAAAGTGTCGAATTATATTATTACCATTATTTTTTAATCACGTTTCTTAGATAATACTTGTAAAAGTATTATTGTAACTACGGACTTATCCTTTTGAATGTTTGTCTTTAATTATTTACTTCACATATGAATTATATAATGTTCATTTTTCATATCGTAAATATATTACGGAATATTGATTTCATACTTTGCGTGTGTTTTTCGATATATTTTATTAACCAATCACACCAAACTCATAAAATCGAAATCTAAATACTTTTCATATTGTGTCGCGATGATCCATCGATAAACAAAATTCTTCTATCCTAAACTAGTGGGATTTAGCCGTTAAGTTAAGCTGCATCTTCTTGGGTCGAAGCCTTTCTGTCTCCGTTTGTGCTGTGACTTTATTATTTGCATTTCGCTAGTGCTCATGTCAAATCAGGTGAGTTCATAGCCCCACATTTTTCTCGCTTTGAATAAATGTTTTATTTTCTTTTGGGTGTGAGAAAACATGCTGTTTACAAACTCGTTATACGTTACGAATTTCAAACTCGTTTACACACTAATTAAAAAACCGGTTACTTGATTGATATCACCTCTTTCACTTATGGTATTTAAGTACTTAAAGTTGTTTATAGAAGAAAATGGTTATTTCTTAATTGGGACACAAGGTGGTTTTCGGTTACCATCTCCTATGTACGTGTTGCCTACTGTTTGCCTTTAACAAACACTACTTACTGCCCGAATTAATCATATATGTTAATTTCTCGACCGGTTATGACGGTTGAGGGACGCATGCGAGTGAGTAAATAGATCTATTGGGACTAATTATCCCTATCCGCTTTGGTTCCACTTAACGAAGAACAAACGGATATATGTCATGTCGATTGTACACTATGGTGGTCTTTGGTTTGGGACACCGGTTTAGGGGCAAGGAATACTTTACGACTGGTTGTTAAAGCCCTGTTGATTATTATGATTAAGTGTCATGAGCTAATTAGCGCCCTATCTGTATACAATTTTCTTGCGATTTTGTATCCGTTATAATAGTCGCATGTGCTTTGTATGTGAAGTTATATCTCTATCTCCTATAACTGTCGCATACGTTTTGATAATCTTGTGGTCCACATTAATTACGTTTGAACAAAACCTATGAATTCACGAACTTTATGTTGACGTTTTAAGCATATTTTTCTCAAGTGCTTAACATGGATGCCGTTGCTTGACTTATGTGAAGTCTATTTGCCTGGACCAGTTTACCCGAAATTTATCTATGTCTTTAAATACCGTTGTTGAACTTATTTAAGCCTCCGCATTTTAACTTTTGTATCTTTTAAATTTGAGCAACGTAAAATTTATTCATATTTTAAACTTATGCAACAGTGTTATTTTTCAAACGTACCCTTAGAGGTTGTCCTTTATGCTTTGTACTTGAGATATTTAGTGACGTCACGCCCCCGGACACTAAATCAGACGGGACCCTATTTGGGGGTGTGACATATGCGACCTATCGTTCAACTGGATCTAGTGATACAGACCAAGTTAGCTAGATGCTAGGATAGCTCTCCATATAGTGATTTGTATATCTAGACCAATAGGATCACGAATAATGCCCTATCTTCGCCTTTAGATTAGTGAGCTTAGTTAGACCGGTATGTGACCCTTGGGATCAACGAGTACGTTCTTAATCAATTGGTAAAGACTTGGCTAGTGGACTACTAGTATATAAATTCCCATTAAGCAGTAAGTGGGTAAAGTCTCCATGAGCTAGGTTTTCACAAGATCACCATTGCTTTAACCCCTAAGATAGATTATAATGAGCAAATAAGATGCTTTATGCGGATGCGTTTAATTGTGACAAAATTCTACGTATCTAGGTCTTAGGAAGAAGTAACGCCTAAGTCTTAAGAATGATATGCCGCCTCGAGATAAGTATTCATTGCCCTAAATAAACAAACCAATGTTCTAATTAGATTAATCATGGTTAATACAGTTTTCTTATATTTGGGTAAACCGCTCTTCTATCTTTTGTCTGCCTGCTTGCGTGTGTTATTGTGTCTTAAGTAGATCTAAGTCACCACAAACCTGTGCCAGTCTCTCAGGCTGAAAACCCCCCTTTATCCATTAGAATTAGGATTAACATAGGTTTAGCATAGCTTTAACATAGAATAGAATTAACATAGTTTAAATTAACTTAGTTGTTAGGAACACGAAAGTGTCGGTCACTTCCATAGATATCATTAGATAGCTCGTTTAGTTATTTTTGGAAACTTACTAGGCTAGTTAGCCCAAGGCCCATGGAAAGCCCATGTAAGCCATGTCCATAGCCGGCCATAGGAAGTATAAAGACCCTTTCCATGCTATTATAAGGGTGTTGGTTGTTTATTATTTCACACATATTATACAAGTTTTCTTTCATGTTTACTTTCTCTTTCTAAAATGTTTATCCAACCACTCTCTCTCTAGAAATACCTCTCTTTCCCTCTTCATGTATGTTATTTGATTAGTCCTCAACTGGTATCAAGAGCCATGGAGTGGTGTGTTTAGTTTTTGTGTTTTATTTTTGGTTCGTGGTGTTTTTCTCGCAAAAATCGTAGCTTTTTTCTTGTTTTTCTTTGTTTCAAAGCTTCTCCTTACACTAAAAGGTCATTTACATAGGTAAATTTGATCTAGTATCCTTGGATATAAGTGTATGTGCCTAGAATCATTGAAAAATATCACTTTTGTTCATCTTTTTGTGTTCGAAACCTTTATAAAGACCCAAATCTTGATTTTAAATTTTTCGACTTAAAAACCTTAAAGTTTCTATTTTTCTTGTTCCTATAGGGTTAGTAACACTAGTTGTACAAGAATTTTTGCAAAACATCTATCAAAAAGGTGTCTTTTTGTGATTTTAAAATTTTAGGTTTCGGTCTAGTGGTAACCGAACTACTTAGTATTAGTTTCAACTGATCTACTCTATATCAGTTAGAACCGATCTACTGTCACTAGTGGTAACCGATCTACTCCATATCAGTTAGAACCGATCTATTGTCTTTAGTGGTAACCGATATACTCCATATCAGTTAGAACCTATCTACTGTCACTAGTGGTAACCGATCTACTTCATATCAGTTAGAACCGATATACTACTAACCGATCTACTCCATATCAGTTAGAACCGATCTACTGTCTCTAGTGGTAACCGATCTACTGTTTTTTGAGTTGGAACCGATCTACTCAATTTTTAATTGAAACCGATCTACTTAATTTTCAAAATTATATGGTTTATTTCTTTGACTTGTAAAATCCCGTGAAACATTAACTTGTTTTCCTGGTTTGTCAAAAATTGTAAAATCCCGTGTAGTTTCAAGAATTAAAACACTTAAGACAACTTAATTAAACACAATTTCTTTCTACCACCGTTTGATCAAACAAGTAATCTTTTAACATACAAATTTCTCAATGACGACTCTTATTGACAAAGCGATTCTTTCGGGTGCTGACAATCATCCACCTATGTTGGAAAAGGATATGTACGATTCTTGGAAAAGCAGAATGGAGCTATACATGATGAATAGACAACATGGACGAATGATCCTTGAATCCGTTGAATATGGTCCACTCATTTGGCCTACAATTGAGGAAAATGGCGTGACTAGGCCAATAAAATACTCTGAATTGACCCCTGCAGATGCAATTCAAGCTGATTGTGATGTCAAAGCAACAAATATCATTCTTTAAGGATTACCACCAGAGGTCTATGCACTTGTTAGCAATCATCGAATCGCCAAGGAACTTTGGGAAAGAATTCAACTTATCATGCAAGGAACTTTATTGACGAAACAAGAAAGAGAGTGTAAACTTTATAATGAATTCGATAAGTTCGCTTATAAGACGGGGAAACACCACATGATTTTTACTTGAGATTAATGATATGAACATCTACAATGTGAAACTGGAACAATTTCAAGTGAACACCAAGTTTTTGAATACTCTTCCTCCTGAGTGGAGCAAATTTGTGACTGATGTCAAACTAGTTCGGGATTTGCACACAACTAACATTGATCAGCTTCATGCTTACTTGGGACAACATGAATTTCATGCAAATGAAGTTTGTTTAATGCATGAACATAACTCAGATCCACTTGCTTTGGTTGCAACCCATCAGATGACCCAGTCTCCTTATCAAACTCATCAAAACTCATACCAAAACTCTCAATTTCAACCACAAGTTTCACTATATCAGTCTCCATAGTATGGATCACCTTATCAGTCTCAACAATACTCAAACAATCAATAATCAACACCTCTTTCAATCACTTATCCATCCAATGATTATCAAACATCAGTTAACCACAACGTTTATTCTCCACCTTCGTCCATCCCTCAAATTGAATATGCTCCCACAGTTAACCAACAACAACCTGAATTTCCCCAACTAGACTTAGGTCTAACTGTTCCAGTATTCAAGCAAGGTGATGATCCCATTGATGCCATCAACCATATGATGTTATTCCTTTCAGCTATCGTCACATCTCACTACCCTACTACTAATAACCAGCTGAGGAATAAACCCTAGGCAACAAGCTACCATTAATGATGGAAGAGTGACTTTATAACTAGTATAGGAGAGGTAAATTTCTTTTGCTACGGGTACTAGTAGGACCTACACTCCAAGAGCAAGTGGAAGCAATTCTGGGAAACAGAGGACAGTTATTTGTTACAACTGCAAAGGGGAAGGACACATGTCCAAACAATCCACTAAACCTAAAAGGAAACGAGATGATTCGTGGTTTAAGGATAAAGTGTTGCTGGTACAAGCTCAAGCAAATGGTCAAATTCTACATTAGGAGGAACTAGCATTTTTGGCAGATCCATGAACTACAGAAGGTCAAGCCACACAAA
Source organism: Tanacetum coccineum (assembly GCA_026074375.1). Lineage (NCBI taxonomy): Eukaryota > Viridiplantae > Streptophyta > Magnoliopsida > Asterales > Asteraceae > Tanacetum > Tanacetum coccineum. The sequence continues at coordinate 22,674 of BQNB010030709.1, read as the reverse complement.
CTGTCATTACTCATAATGCTACTTATCAAGCTAATGATTTGGATGCATATGACTTTGATTGTGATGAACTCAACACTGCCAAAGTTGCTCTCATGGCGAATTTATCTCATTATGGTTCAGATGCTCTCGCTGAGGTACACAATCCTGATAATGTGAATAATCATATGATTAATCAAGGTGTGCAGGTGATGCCGTCTTCTGAACAGTCAAATGTTGTGAACCATTTAGAGACTGAAATAACTAGTGATAGCAATATCATTCCTTATTCTCAGTATGTGACAGAATCACAACAGGCAGCTATTTAGAATTCTAACTCACCTGTACAACAAGATGCACTGATATTATCTGTGATTAAACAACTAAAATCCCAAGTCATTAATTGCACCAAGATAAATCTGGACAATAAAAGTGTCAATGATACTTTAACTGCTGAGCTTGAAAGATACACATAACAAGTTAAAGTTTTAAAAGAAGGATAAAATGTTGATTTAAAGAGTAAAGATAATATTTCAGATTCATGTGAACAGTGTGTCGAGATTGATCGTCTTAAACAAACTCTTTCTGAACATCTAAAAGAAAAGGAATCTTTAATGCAAACAGTTACTCTTCTCAAAAATGATTTTAAGAAAGAAGAATCTAGAAATATTGATAGAGAAATTGCTTTAGAAAAGAAGATAAAACAACTAGATAATATTGTTTATAAAAGAGATCAATCAGTACAAACTATTCATATGTTGACGAAACCACCGTTTTTCTATGATCATACCACTAAACAAGCTCTAGGTTTTCAAAATCCTTTCTATTTGAAGAAAGCTCAGCAGTTGGAACCAAAGCTTTATGATGGTAATGTCATTAAGAACACTAGTGCTATTGTGATTCTTAACTCCGAAAAGACCCTAATACTTGCTGAAGAGAGTCGTTCAAAAACACTTTTAAAACAACATGATCCAATGGTTTTAGAAAAGAAAGTTATTACCACACCATTTGATTATGCTGTTCTCAACCAACTTTCTCAAGATTTTGAAAAACAATTTGTTCCACAAACTAAATTATCTGCTGAAGAAGCCTTTTGGTCTCAGAATTCTATGAATTCTTCAGATCCTAATCCTTCTTGTAGACCCACCAAAGTTGAGGCTCCAAAAAAACTTCCTAAAGTTAGCATGGTAAATACGAGTTTGAAGAAACTTAAACACCACCTTGCTGGTTTTGATATGGTTGTCAAAGAAAGAACCACTGCCACAACCATCACTGAGGGCTCATGGGGGTTTGAACATACAAAAGCTTGTTTTAGGGATGAAATAATTCAATTTATAAAAGCACTGAAGGACTTATTCAATACATTCGATCAATATTTAATTGATGAACTTTCTGAAGTCCAAAATGTCTTTCATCAAATGGAACAGGCTGTGGAACAACATCATTTAGAGTAAAAAACGTTTGAAGTCAAAATGAATCAAGTTTTAAATAAAAACGAACGACTCTTAGAACAAGTCATCAACAAAGATATAGTGAACATAATTTTGAATTCTACTATGGATAATGCTTCTGTGAATGTGCATGAATGTAAAAGATGTCTCAAACTTGAGACTGAGCTTCTCACCAAAAAGGATTTCATTGAAAAAGAGACTTACGGTAATTTGTTTAGAAGTTTTACCATTCTTGAAAAATATTGCATTTCTTTAGAATTTGATCAATATTTTGAATTAAATGAATTAAAAGCTCAGTCGTAAGAGAAAGACACGGTCATAAGAAAGTTGAAAGAGAGAATTAAATCTTTAAGTGCAAGTATGAATAAGGATAAGGTCAAGAAGGATATAGAAGAGATTAAAACGATAAATATTGAATTGGATCATAGGGTGTTAAAGCTTATTACTGAGAATGAACATTTAAAACAGAACTATAAGCAAGTTTATGACTCGATCAAACCAACACGTACTCGATCAAAAGAACAATGTGATGCTTTAGTTAGTCAAGTTAATCAAAAGTCTGTAGAAATCTCTGATTTAAATGTAAGTCTTCAGGAAAAGGATTTGGTTATTACAACTCTCAAGAATGAATTAAGAAAACTTAAAGGAAAGGATTTAGCTGATAATGTTGTTACCAAACACCCTGTTGCTCCAGAAATGCTTAAAGTTGATGTGGAACCAATAGCCCCTAAATTGTTGAATAATAAGACAACTCACTCTTATTACCTTAAGCACACTCAAGAACAAGATACGATTCTTAGGGAAGTAGTTGAACAAGGAAAATCACAAAATCCTCTTAATAATCCCTTAGACTCTGCTTGTAAGTATACCAAACGAATTCAGGAGTTGCTTATAATAATCAGTCAAACCTGCCCTAGCATCAACAATTCAAGTGACAAATTAGTGGCTGTGACTCCAAAGAATAAGGACAAAAGAGTTAGATTCACTGAGCCCGTCACATCCTCAGGAAACATAAACACAAAACAGCTTCTTCATCAAACCTAGTTTCTAACAAACCTATGTTGTCTTCTACAGGAGTAAAACTGTCTACTAGTGCTAGCGAATCACAGCCTTCAGGCAATACAAAGAAAGATAAGATTCAGCAAACACCAAGTAGTACTCAGAAGAATAAAGTAGAAGCCCACTCTAGGACAGTTAAATCTAGTTTGAAAAATAAGAATTATGTTGTAGAATCTAAAGGAACTGCAAATGTGCAGCATTCCAAGCTTAATGCGAATTCTGAACCTCTATATGTTAAGTGTAATGGTTGCATGCTTTCTGATAATCATGATTTGTGTGTTCTTGATTTTATCAATGATGTGAATGCTCGTGTTAAATCTAAATCTGTTAAGAAAAGTTCAAAGAGAAAAGTTTGGAAACCAACAGGAAAAGTGTTCACAAATATTGGATACACTTGGAGACCTACTGATCGGACCTTCACTATAGTAGGAAATGCGTGCCCTTTAACTAGGATAACCACAACTGCTGAAGTGCCCCTTAGGAAACCAACTGCTCCAGAAAGTGATACACCTAAGCCTGTAGTAACATTGGTTTACTCAAGGAAACCTAGGAAATCTAAAACTAATGTTCCCGTTAGCAAACCTAAGATTATTAAATCTATATCTGGTAATAAAAAGGAACCCAGTAAATCTTGGGGATCCATAGTTTTCGATGTTCCATCTTCCTCTCTTGATGAATGCAGGTCGTCCAAACTGTTGTCTGGTATTTGGACTCTGACTGCTCCAAGCATATGACCCAATTTCGTCAATAAATTTTTGGGTACTGTAAAATTTAGAAATGATCACGTGGCAAAGATATTGGGATATGGTGATTATCAGATTAGGAATGTTACGATCTCAAGTTTACTACGTGGAAGGACTTGGACATAACTTATTCTTCGTTAGGCAATTCTGTTATTCGAACCTTGAAGTTGCTTTTCGTCAACATACCTGCTTTATTCGTAATCTAGAAGGTGTTGATCTATTGACTGGATCTCGAGGCAACAATCTGTATACACTGTCTCTTAGAGATATGATGGCGTCCTCTCCTATATGTCTCTTGTCAAAGGCATCAAAGACTAAGTCCTGGCTATGACACCGACGTCCATCTCATCTAAACTTTGGTGCAATCAACCATTTAGCTAGACACGGTCTTGTTCGAGGTCTCCCTAAGCTAAAGTTTGAAAAGCACCATTTGTGTTCTGCGTGTGCAATGGGCAAAAGTAAGAAGAAACCCCACAAACCTAAATCTGAAGACACCAACCAAGAAAAACTCTATTCTTGCACATGGATCTTTGTGGGCCAATGTGTGTCGCAAGTGTTAATGGAAAGAAGTACATCCTCGTCATTGTTGATGATTACTCTCAATTTACATGGGTAAAAGCACCTGTCTGACTAATTAGAATGGACAATGGAACTGAGTTTGTTAACCAAACTTTGCGTGAATATTATGAGAAGGTTGGCATCTCTCATGAAACATCTGTTGCTTGCTCTCCACAGCTAAATGGTGTCATGAACTGCTCGCACAATGTTGATTTATGCAAAAGCTCTGTTATTCTTATGGGCAGATGCAGTTGCTACCGCATGTTACACCCAAAATCGTTCCATCATACGTCTTCGTCACTGCAAAAACACCATATGAGCTTTTACATGACAAACTTCCCGACTTATCATTTTTCCACGTATTTGGTGCACTTTGTTATCCGAAAAACGATAGCGAGAACTTGGGCAAGTTACAACCAAAAGCTGATATTGGTATTTTCATTGGCTATGCACCCACAAAGAAAGCATTTCGAATTTACAACCGACGTACCAGACAAATCATCAAAACAATTCATGTAGATTTTGATGAGCTGATAGCGATGGCTTCTGAACACAGCAGTTTAGGACCCGCACTTCATGAAATGACTCCTGCAACAATCAGTTCAGGACTCGTGCCAAACCCTCCTCATTCAACACCATTTGTACCACATTCAAGGACTGATTAGGATATTTTGTTTCAACCACTGTTTGATGAATTACTCCACCCTCCATTAAGTGTTGATCACCCAGCCCCTGAAGTTATTGCTCCAATTGCTGAAGTAGTAGCTTTAGAACCCGTTGTATCAACTGATTCACCTTTCTCAACAACTGTTGACCAAGATGCACCATCACCTAGTAACTCACAAACAACACTCGAAACTTAATCTCCTGTCATTTCTACCGATGTTGAAGAATAAAATCATGACTTAGATATTGCACACATGAATAACAATCCATTCTTTGGCATTCTAATTCTAGAAAATAATTCTGAAGTATCTTCTTCTTCGGACGTTATTCCCACCATTGTGCACACTGCTGCTCCTAACTCAGAACACGTTACCAAATAGACCAAGGATCATCCTTTAGACAACTTCATCGGTGAACTCGAAAGACCAGTTTCCACAAGACTCCAACTCCATGAACAAGCCTTATTTTGTTACTATGATGCCTTTCTCACATCAGTTGAACCAAAGAACTATAAAGACGCATTAACTCAAGCATGTTGGATTGAAGCAATGCAAAAGGAGCTGAATGAATTTGAACATCTTAAAGTCTGGGAACTCGTTCCTCATCCAGATAAAGTGATGGTTATTACTTTAAAATGGATCTACAAGGTGAAACTTGATGAATTAGGAGGAATTCTAAAGAACAAGGCTCGTTTGGTTGCTCATGGTTACCGTCAAGAAGAGGGAATTGATTTTGAGGAATCTTTTGCTCCAGTGGCTAGACTTGATGCTATTCGAATTTTCCTCGCATATGCTGCTCACATGAATATGATCGTCTACTAAACGGATGTTAAGACGGCATTCTTGAACGGCATTTTGCGCGAAAAAGTTTATGTCAGCCAACCGGAAGGGTTTGTGGATCAAGACAATCCGAATCATGTGTACAAGCTTAAGAAGGCTCTCTATGGGTTGAAACAAGCTCCTTGCGTGTACTACACCTGGTACAAATCTATGTTGATGATATAATCTTGTTGATGATACAAATCTATGTTGATGATATAATCTTTGCGTCTACTACACCTGAACTATGTGACCAATTTTCAAAAATAATGTGTTCAAAGTTTAAGATGTCGATGATGGGCAAAATATCATTTTTCTAGGACTACAAATTTCACAAAGTCCCAGAGGCATCTTTATAAACCAGTCTAAATATGCTCTAGAATCTTTGAAAAAATATGGTATGGAATCTAGTGACCCCGTGGATACTCCAATGGTGGAGAAATCTAAACTGAATGAAAATACACAAGGGAAAGCCGTTGACCCTACACACTATCGTGGAACGGTGGGCACCCTTATGTATCTCACAGCCAGTAGACCAGACCTTACATTTGTTGTATGCATATGTGCTCGGTATCAGGCAAAGCCTACCGAAAGCACTTACATGCTATAAAAAGGATTCTTCTATTGCTCTAACAGCTTATGCAGACGCTGATCATGCGGGTTACCAAGATACTAGACGAAGTACATCTGGATTTATGCAATTATTAGGAGACAGACTTGTTAGCCGGTCATTAAAACGGCAGAAAAGCGCTGCGATATCTAGTACGGAAGCTGAATATATAGCCTTGTCTGGCTATTGTGCTCAAGTACTTTGGATGAGATCACATCTTACCGACTATGGCCTTGGATTCAATAAAATTCCAATGTACTATGATAACAAAAACGCTATTGCCTTATGCTGCAACAATGTTCAACATTCTCGATCAAAATATATTGACATCATATTCCAATTCATAAAAGAGCAAGTTGAGAACGGAGTAGTAGAGCTTTACTTTGTCAATACGGAGTATCAGCTGGCGGACATCTTCACTAAAGACCTTGGCAGAGAAAGAATTGAATTTCATATCAACAAGTTGGGAATGCGAAGTTCTACGCCGGAGATCCTGAAACAATTGGCAGATGAAGCAGAAGAATAGTGGTGGTACCTATTCAAATATCCTGTATATATGTTAAAAACCAGAAAAACCAAAAAGATTTTCATTTTCAGAAAACATTTATAAAAACAAAATACAAAAATATAAAATCTTTAAAACCAAAGAAAAAATTAAAAAATGAGAAAAATATAAAAAGAGGTAATAATGGCATGTCTTTTGAAAATAGATAACATTTACGGTCTTAGAAATGTCATTTAATTATGATACGAGGCTGTAAATGAAGTTCGAGCAGAAGTTCAATTTTTTTTCAAAACATGCAAAAAATGGCTTGCTATTATTTCAGATAGCAACCTGGTCATCATATTAAAGGCAAGTATTTCGGAAAGAAAACTTGACCTCATAACGGGAATTTATTCTTGGACATGGTCTACTTAATGACCATGCAAAGGCTTGTGTTTACTTTGCAACACAACCCGTGCTTCCTATATTCCATAAGTGTACGTGTCAGTGCGCTTATGTGTTAAAATAAGAGAAATCGTATTTCATGGTGTTTGATTTTGAAAAATAAAACATTAAGTCATCAGAAAATGCTTTTCAAAGACATTCAACTTCTCAAATAACGACTATAACTCTTTAAATAGAAAACGGGTCATTGTTTGAGGGGGAGAAAATGTAAAATATCTTCTTCATAAAAAATGCTTTAAAAGGAAAAAGGTTTTTAAACAATAACGGAATATCTGTTTTGAGGAAAGTTAATTAAGTTTAGCTTATGTGTGCCTTATATGTTACGTGTTTATGCCTTTAGGGAGTAAATGTGTGAATTTAAGTTGTTAGGTATGCTAGTTAAAAAACATTAGGGACTAAGTGTGCCAATGGTTAAAACTTAAAATGCCTAATACAACTTATAGTTACAAAATAAAAAGTGTATAAAACTTGAGGGGGTGAATGTGACAAAAACTAAATTAGTTTTATATCACCCCACCCACCCCGTTCCTTTACACACACACACTCTCACTTGAACTTATATTCCCTCTCTCAAAACAATTTTCGAATCGTCATCTCCTTGATCACCATTTCCAGCCGTTTTCGTCACTAAGGTACAACATGAAAAATGCTCTGCATCACATAATCTACCTACATCTCAAAGGAATTGTTTTTTCATCCACTCTTGATCTTGAAATCCCTAATTCTCAAAATTAGGGTTCTTGAAAATCAAATTGGGTAAAACTCCAAATTAGTTGAGGGGTTTTGTAGCTTTAGGTGTGTATAGCACTCGGTTAAAACAGTTTTGAATGTGGTTTTCATTTTCGTAGGTTTTGATTGATTGTATGTTCGAAAATTTAGGTGTTTGTGTTTTGATGTATAATGTTGGTGGGTTATGTGTTAAGAACCTAGTTTTTATGCTCTTGAATGGTTTTAAGTGTTAAGAACATATCCTTGTTAGTAAAAATCTTGAATGTATGCGTTTTGTTGTATGTTCTTACTTGGTTTGAATAATGTATGTGTTCTTGGTATTTTGTGTGGTGAATTTTACAAAACAAGCACCCATATGTCATGTACAAATGATACAAATGCTAAATGATGCAATCTTGAAGTCAAAATCATGTTTGTGAAATTTAATTGTGAACCGAACTACTTGTCCCCTTAAGGAACCGATCTATTGGCTCCCATTGTGAACCGAACTACTTAAGGAACCGATCTATTGGTTCTCTTTGTAAACCGATCTACTAAATTGCCCTTAGGAACCAATCTATTGTGCCACTTAAGGAACCGATCTATTAGATTGCTTAAGAAACCGATCTACTCGTTTTTTAGAACCGATCTATTAAGCCTCTTAAGGAACCGATCTATTAGTTTGCTTAAAGAACCGATCTACTCGTTTTTCTTTTGGACCGATCTATTAAGCCTCTTAAGGAACCGATCTATTAGTTTGCTTAAGGAACCGATCTACTCGTTTTTCTTTTGGAACCGATCTATTGAGCCTCTTAAGGAACCGATCTATTGAACCTATTAAGTTGCCGATCTATTGGTGATTTAGAAAAACAGTTTATTCTTTAAGACCAAAAACACTTAAGATCAAAATTTCCAAATTAGAAGGCGATTTAAAACCTGAATTAGGGAGCTAATTAAAATTAGTTAATTCTGCACTCTAATCAAGTTAAACTGGCTTAATTGCAAGGTAAAACAAGGATAACTAAAATAAGGCTTAGGATATCAAAATTCTCTAACTAGTTAGAAAGAACACGATTCCTAAATGATCAAAGAAGTTTCCTTATTTCCTTAAGCATTTTTGTCCATCTAAGTTGTCATTTAAAGGAATAAATCTTAAAAAGTGCTAAAAGTCTTAGAGTGCCCAATCTTTAAGAAAGTTTCGCATCATGATACAACTTCAAGTGCTCACTTTAAAGGTCTCTATAGTGTATTATATAATTGGTTCTACATAAACTGTATTGATCCTTTCTTAGCAGATTCATGGATACTACAAAAGCTCAGCAAATTGCTTTGGATGATGCTCTAGTCGCTCCAGCTAACCATCTTAAGATTGGGAAATGCAATCACCGACTAAGCTCGACTCTCAAATCTAATGAACCTACTATTCAAGTGGTTTTAGACGCTCTGAAACTCACTCCCTTCTACAAAGCATTTCAGATCACTGCTAATGTACCAGAAATCTACATGCAAGAGTTCTGGGCCACTGTTTCTATCCATCATAAGTCACTTCATTTCAAGATGAACGAAAAAAGCCACACTCTTAACCTTGAAAACTTCAGAGACATGCTCCAGATTTTCCCTAGACTCCCATATCAGAAATTTGAAGATGCTCCACTTGAAGAGGAAATTCTCTATTTTATTAGAGATCTTGGTCACACTAATGTCAATGTTAACCACATGCAAACCCTAGAGATCATTTGCTACTATCATAAATAGGTGTCTAAGTGGAAAAACTACAGGTTTAGACAGTCTTCGCTTGTCACGTGCTCAAATCATTTGGGGCATGTATCATAAAAAGAATGTTGACTATGTCTACCTACTGTGGGAAGACCTAGTATATCAAGTGGAGAACAAGAAATCTAAGAAGAACAATGACATGTGTTATCCATGATTCACCGAAGTCATCATAGACTACTTCATGACAAAAGATCAGTCAATATCAAGGAGGAATAAGATGTTTTGGCACACTGCCATAGATGACCCAATGTTTAACACGATAAGAGTTATCTCTAGACATCAGGACACAAAGGTATACGATGTTATTCTCCCTGATGAATTGACTAACCAAGACATGAAGGATTCCGAAGCCTACAAGCAGTACTACACATCCGCATCTGGAGAAGAACCTCCAAAAGAAAAAACAAAGTACAAGAAGAAGGTAGATGAATCTAACACATCTCCCAAGAAAAATACTGCTCCTGCGACTAAAGGTTCCAGACTCAAAACATCAGCAAAGGCGGCTAAATCTGTCAAGAAGAAGCAACGTGATAAGAAGCCAATAACCAAAGGATTAACTATACTATCTGAGGTGGCATTATCTGAAGCTGAACAACTAAAGATGGCTACCAAAAGAAGCAAGATACAATTCCATAGCTCTCACGCAAGTGGCTCAGGTGATGGAGTTGACACTCAGTCAAAGGTTCCTGATGAGCAGCAACAAAACGTATCTGGTACAAATGAAGGAGCTGGTGACGGACCAGAGGTTCCTAATGTACCCGAATATAAATCAGAGAGTGAAGAAGAGTCCTGGACATTTAGTCAAGGTGATGATAATGATGAGCATGACCTTAAAGATGAAAAAGATGATGAAAATGATGATGACAAGAATGACAGTAAAGAAACTAAATCAGATGATGATGGAGATGATTTTGTTCACCCAAACTTGTCAACTTATAAAGCAGATGATCAAGAAGAAGAAGAAGAAAAAGATAATGATGATGATGAAGTGTCTTCTGATCAGAAAGTGTCAACACTTCTAGATCGTGAATTTACAGAAGAAGAAGAAAATCAAGAGGGTGATGATTACGTTAAGGAAGGAGAACAAGAAGACGAAGAAGAGGAACTGTACGGAGACTTGAATATCAACCTGGAAAGAGGAGCTGCTGAAATGACAGTTGCTCAAGCTAACAAAGAAACAGACGATGCTCATGTGACTCTAACTGCTGAGCCTCCAGTAGTGCAACGACAAAGCTCTTTTGTTTCATCAGACTTGGTGTCAAATTACATTAATCCCTCTCTGGATACAGGTATTGACTCAATATTAAATCAAAATGTTCAGTCACATAATCTTGTCAATGTACCAGTTTCTGTTGCTGCTGTGACACCTTCTTCTGCCTCTACAATTCCTCAACCTCTTGTTCCAATCATTCAAACTCTACAAAAAACACTAGATTCCACAACAACAACAACTATTCCAATAACAAAATTTCCAGATATTCCTAACTTCGCATTTGTATTCCGATTTGATCAACGGGTATCCGCTTTGGAAACTGAAATGTCTGAGTTCAAGCAAACAAATCAATTTTCTGAAGATGTTTCCTTAATTTTGGCCATTGTTGATAACTACCTTGCTTCTAAGTTAAAAGATGCAGTGGATGTGGCTATTTAGGTACAATCAAACAAGCTTTGAGAAGAAACTCAAGCTGAGAATGAAGAATTTCTTAAACAGATAGACTCAAACATGAAGGCTATAATCAAGGAGCAGGTTAAAGCTCAAGTCTTCAAGATCATGCAAAAGGTTGAGAAGTACGTCACATAATCTCTAGGAGCTGAAGTATTGGTTAGATCAACCAATCAACCTCAGACATCTTACGCTGTAGTAGCTTCGCTCTCAGAATTCAAGTTAAAGAAGAATCTCATTGACAAAATAGATGAAAATAAATCAATAAACATATCAGATAGTTAGAAGAATCTTTACAATGCATTGGTAGAATTATACAAGTCTGACAAAGACATCATTTCCTCTTATGGTGATGTAGTCACACTAAAGAGAGGACGAGATGATCAAGACAAGGATAAAGACCCCTCCGCTGGATCAAACCGAGGGTCAAAGAAAAGGAGATCAGGCAAAGAAGCTAAGTCATTGATATGTGCTTAATTACACATACCTTTTACCTAATTAAACGTGCTAAAATGACCAATAATGACAAAAAACGGACATAAAATGCCAAATATATGCTTGTTTTGCTTTATATACTATGCAGGTATCGGATATTCACTAAAAGACAAAAATGAAGTCAAAACGACAAAACAAAGCATGGGAATGGTAAGAGCGTGAAAAGTCAAAGTCAAAGCCAAAATCGAAGAAATACTTAATGGGCCAACCCGCACCCATCTAATGGGCCGGGGCAGCCCATTAAGCATTTATATCAACCCATTAAGCCCTTTCATCTCAATTCTTATAAGGACTTAAAAAGGCCACTATGCCAAACCCACTTAACTCAGTTAGCCCATACACCACTTTAACCTTTTCGCATCGTCTAGTCCTAAGGACTAACATTTCTAGTCTTTAAGACTAAACAATGTTAGTCATTAATGGACTAACAGGTTTAGTCCCTACATCCATTTACCCTTTGCATCCTACATCCTTTACCCCTAACCCCCGTTACAAAACAAACTAACAATACCATACAACCAATTCCCGCCAATCCAACCTATCACTATTCATCATCCCTGTCACTCTCACCTAGACCTTTGCACCCTAAAACAAACACCCTGCAACAAAACAACAAAACCCCTTAACCCTACTTCATAAACATCCAAATCCACCTTGGCAATCCTCTCAAACCTCATTCGTCAACAGATTGAAGACCCAAATCAAAGGCTGTGAACAATGGACTTTGAGAACAAGAAAGATGAATGGCTATGATTGATTTTGCAACTCTCTCACACAAGAAGCACACCTTTGTGCAAGCTCTTCTATATAAATAGATTAGGATTTTGAGTGTAAAAGAGTATCTAGTGTAATTTAGTTTAGGAGTAGTGTAGCTTTAATTTTTAGCTTATTTACCAGCTTATTTAACTTTTTGTACTTTTATTTTCAAAGCTTTGTACTCTTTTAAAGTTTAATGAAATTTCAGTTTTTCAGTTAAATCCTGTTTTTATGTTAATGCCTTTTATGTTATAAAAATGTTTTATAAACTCTCTTAAGCTGTTTTACTTGTTACTTAAGTTGTTTCACTTAAGTTATATAAACTTTGCCATAGTTTATATAGCTTAAGTCTTTTTCACTCAAAAATCACTCAAAAGCTCTTTTGGGAAGATAAGCCAGAAAGGGAAGGGCTTATTGCTTTTACTAGCTTGTCTTTGACAAGCTAGAGCTTGCAGAACAAGCTCTTAAGAGCTTATTTGCCCTTGTTTAGAGCAAAGGGCTTTGCAAGTCTCATTTTTTCTTTTTTCAGCTTAAAACTTCTTATTGCTTATTTACTGCTTATTGTTGCTTTTTACTGCTTATTGTTGCTTATTATTGTTGTTTATTGCTTATTTATGCTTGTTTATTGCTTATATGTCATTTACTTATGTTTTTATATAAAACTGTCTTAAATAGCTTTAAACTGCTTATTCCTTTTTGCTTATTTTAAGTGCTTATATTTGAGTTTTAATTGCTTATTTGTCCTTAGTTTATCTTATATTAAACCTGTTTTGAGTTTTCATAAGTTTTCTAAACCTGTTTAAGCTTAAAAATAGAATTTGAAGATTTAAAGGGGTGTTTGGCACAAGCAGTACTAACCCATGTTAGTACTGCTTGAGCCAAATTTGGTTTAAAAGCCAACTTTGACAAGCTCTTTTAAGTTTTTAAAATTAGTTTTTAAAAGTTATTAAGGTTTAAAATTCTTTTTCAAAGAATTTAGAAGTCACGTGTTGAATCTGTGGTGCCCTTGCTTGATATTTAAGCCCTTTTGCTTAGATCTTGATTAATGGCTTGTAAGTGTTGTTCTCATGCTTGTTTTAGGATCATTATGCAGTAGAAAAGAGCAAGTTAAGTGTGCAATGGACTTGTGAAAATTAAGAGTCAAACTGTCATAGTGTTAACTTCAGTTTTAAAAGGCTTAAAGTCAGTTTTTGATCTTCAAATTTAGGTTAGCAAATTGATGTTTTAGGGTCTGTAATTGACATCACAAGCTTATTTGCCTACAAGCTTGATCTGTTTGTGCTTATTTTGTTTTTAAAATCCTTTTCCTAGCTTAAATCAAGGCTGCAAAAAGCCCTTTTGTTTTTATAAAAACTTAAAAAAACTCAGCATATACTGAGTTAATCAGCCATTTTCAATAGCCTTTTTCTAGCTTATTAGCTTTTCAAAATGATTAATTTTTGCTTTTTCTTATAGCTTGTAGTATTAACTCTATCTGTTTTTAGCTTTTAGACCTTAGATGTTAGCTTAACTAGCTTAAATTTTAGCTTGAATAGTGCCTTGTAGACTGTTTTAGTAGCTTCTTAGCCAATATTGCTTAATTGCTTATTTGAGTATTTTAGCTGTTAGTTTTGCTTAACTTTTGTTTAGATTTGCTTATTAGGTTAGGTTAGAGTTCTTGTAGCTTATTTGACCTTAGGATTAAGCTTTTAGAAGCTTATTTGCAAATTTTAAGTTTAGGCTAATGCTTTTAAGTTTTTAAGGAAAGTCTGTCTTAAAGTTTTAAGATACCTTCCAGCTTATTTAATTTGCTTATTTTTAGTTAGAAGTGCTTATTAGGTGTAGGTGTATATCTGTTTTAGCTTATTTTGTTGTTTCCTTAGCTTATTTAGTTTTTAAAAGCTAAACAGTTAGCATAATCTCATTTAGTTAAAAAAGGCCAAACTGTCAGCTTATTTTGCTTATTTCTAGCTTAATTTTTGAGTTTTATAAAAAATGCTTTTATTAAAGTTGTTTATTTTCATAATATTAAGCTTTTCCAAAAAGTAAATTTCAAAAATAAAAAAACTAAGGAAATTGGGAAGTCAAGGGTGAGCAAGGCTCGAACCCAAGACCTCCACAACCTCAACCTAGTTTTAACACACACTCCACTCACCAACTTCACTGGGGTCTTTTTCATTCTTACTTTGCATCATTTAATATTTAACCCATTTTTACTCTTTTAAGCCTTCAGCCCATTTTAGCTTATTTCCATCCAGCTTATTTCTATAAGCTGTTTTCTTCATTTTATTTTTCCTAGATTAGGCATTGTCCAAAGTACTTTTCATAATTTTTTCAGAATTTTCCAATTTAGTTTAGTATTTTTAATTAATTTTTTAGATTAAATTAGTTTTTAATTCATAATAAATAATTTAAAAGTCAAAAAAATATAATTATTTTTTCTAAAATTTTCTTTTATCATTTAGGACATTTAAAAATTAAATTTGCATTTGTAGGGTTAAAATTTTAGAATTTGGTTTTTTAAAGCACGGTTTTGAATCCCTTTATCGTTTTTAGTTTAAATCTTTAATTGCTTTCGTTTTTTTTCCAATTTAGTTTAGTATTTTTAAATAATTTTTGAGATTAAATCAGTTTTAAATTCATAATAAATAAAATAAAAGTAAAAAAATTAATTCTTTTTTCTAAAATTTTCTTTTATCATTTAGGACCTTTAAAAATTAAATTTGCTTTTGTAGGGTTAAAATTTGATAGTTTAGGCTTTTAGAGTCGCGTTTTTAATTCCCGTTAACGTTTTTTAGGTTCGATTTTTAATTGCTTTCGGTATTAGCTTGCTTTTACTTGTTTTTGCATATTTATTGTAGAAATAGAATCCAAATCAAATATTGAATCATTTAAACACGCGATCACGAACTTAAACTCGATTCTCAATTCACGCCTCGTCGGGAAATGACCCGGGAAGGTTTTTTAGATTTACTTTGGATAAAAGTAATTTCCTTCTTAAAGCCTTACGGAATTCTTACTCTTCTATAATTGATATTATCCTTATATATATACATACATATATATATATATATATATATATATATATATATATATATACATATATATATATACATATATACATATATATACATATATACATATATATATATATATATATATATATATATATATATACAAATATATATATATATATAAAGTTGTGTCAATTTTCGCGCCGCTGACGTGGGAGGCTGCGTTACAAATTTAATTTATCGTTTGAAAGATTAGTGTTTGAAGACCATTCCTCGTGAAGTTATCACTTTTATTTGTGAATATTTTCAAATAATCAAAAATACCAAAAAAATCGAAAAACAACAAAATCAACCGTTGTGTCACTTGTGATTTCGGCTCACCTTTAGATTACAAACTATAAGAGAGGTATAAGGGAGGGTTATCCTACGAACTTCGACCCAAAAGGAGAAGGTTGTTAAAACGCTTCGCGCTTACCCGCTCCTCCGCTTCTTTGTGCGTTTTCTAGAGAGCTACCGTACACTTGTTCGATTTTCGATTACCAAAAATATTTTTCTTTCTTATGTATTTTGCTATAAATAATCGTCTCTAACAAAAATAACCGTTTGTTAATTATCGTTTCGGCTCACCTTTAGATTACAACTATAAGAGACGTATAAGGAGGGTCGAACCTACGAACTTCAACCCGAAAGGAGAAGGTTTTTAATAGCTTCGCGCTTTCCCGCTCCTTCGCTTCTATGTACGTTTTCTAGAGTGCTGCCGTGCACCTTTGATTTTTCGGTCCCAAAAATATTCTTCTTTATCTCAAATTGTTTAATTCTAATGTCGTCATACCTCCATTGTGAGTGTGTTACTTGTGGAAGAACGTTTGATATCACATTTTATCAACAATGTTATTGCTATCGGTGTGGAAATACTCTTAGAAATGGATTTTGTTAGGAATGCAATTCATACGTTAATTTGAATTCTTTCAATAATTCTCCAAATTTTCCTTACCCACCTCCACAACCCTCGACATACTCTTGTGAGTTATGTGGAAATGATCATCACTACGGTTTTGATTGTCTATCACAATTCTCGCTTGTCTATGAGCCGGAACCGTGCTACAATCAAAACTATGGTGATAATTGTTACCCGCAAAATTCACAAAGTTACCCATAACAATATATTTGTTGTGAAAACTGTGGGGGTCCTCATAAGACTTTTCAGTGTCAACCGTTGAACCAAAATTATTATGATCCTAATCTTTGCTATAATTTTAATTCTCCCGGTTTTGACCAATATCAATCCTCCCAGTTTCCCGTCATTCATCAACCTCCTCATGCAACGAGTACGAAAATGTTGCAAGCTAGAAAAAACCTAATGAAATTTACACAAACCTTTTTAAAGAAGTTTGATCGTATATCTTTTAGAGAAACGCCAAAGGTTTTATTGCTAGCTTGGAAGAAATTTTTTGAAATTAAGCATGCTTGTAAAGAAAAGCAACATCAACAAGAGGATTTACAAGAATTGTTTCATAAACTTCTTAAAGATTTGCAAATTATAAGTGAGGAGCTGGCCGATTATATTAATATTCCGAACTGGAATTGTCCTGCCTTCTACGAAGATGATGACGAGGAGTATACTATTGCAATCACACCCGTCTTACCAACCGAGGAGCCCGATAACTCTCTAAGTATGGGGGAAGAGCATCTTAGCACTAATCTGGAAACGGGATCAAACCAATTAATAAAGTCTAGTGTTGAGAACCTTGTCCCAATCCCAAGTGAGTCCGAGGATTTTTCCGATATCGAAAGTGAGTGTGATGTGCTTGTTTGTGATGATTTCGCGACTTCTTCTAATCCTCTCTTTTATTCTGACGACGATTTTTCCTTTAGTGACGACGAGTCATTTTCTGATGAAGACGTTCCGAAGAAAATTTATTCAAACCCTCTTTTTGATGAATAAATCATTTCTACTAAGATAGATCCGCATCACTTTAATGCTGAGTCTAATCTTATAGAATCTTTGCTTAATCAAGATACTTCGATTATTTCTTCTCCTAAGATCGATTCTCTTCTCGAGGAGTTCTCCGGTGAACTCGCTCATATCGATTTAATTCCACCGGGAATTAATGAAACCGACTTTGATTCTGAGGAAGAAATTCGTCTTGTTGAGAAATTGTTGTATGAAACTTCATCTCCTCGACCTCCGGAAGAATTTAATTCTGAAAATTCTAATGCTATAATCGAATCTTTCTCTCCATCTCCTATCCTCGTTAAGGATAGTGACTCTCTTATGGAGGAGATCGATTTATTTCTTACTCCGGATGACTCGATGCCACCGGGCATTGAGAATGATGACTATGACTATGAAGGGGATATCCTTTTCCTTGAAGAATTGCCTATCAATGATTCCCCTTTACTTCCTGAAAATGAGTCATTTCATTTTGATGTTCCATCATCCCCTCGTCCTCCTGCGAAACCGTCGGATGATGGAATTAACTTTGAGCCCGATACGGGAGTTTTTACAAAAGTGGTGGATGATATTTCTGATAATTCGACAAGAGAACTTTATGTTCATGTGCCTAATGTTTTAACCACCCTTCCCACCCTTTGTCCTGTAATTGACACTTTGCTTCCTTTTTCATCCGAAAATGAGGACAAAGTTCATCTCTTATCTCATCGTGGCTTTAAAACTTTCCCGCTTTCTTCTGAAAACCCGATGATGACTCATGAAGAGGACATTCCTATCTTGGATGTTCCATTTCTCCATTTCTATCCTCCTTGACCAACTCAAGTATGGGGGATCGAGTCAGGCTTAAGACTCGGTTAACAAAAATAAGCGCTTCGTGGGTAGCAACCCATGCTTATCCTTATATAATTATATAGTAGTAATGAATAAGTGTGTTGTGAGGAGGCTCGTCTCTTCCTTTCTCTCATTTTGTGGTTTTTGTTGTATGTCTAGGATTGCCTCGGATTATGAAGCCTCTCGTGCTTGTGGGTTTGTCCTTCGTTCCCTCGAGCTTCAATCATTAGCATGATTATGGGAATCCAATATCCAATCTTATCGACTAACGTTTATCTTTATGCATACTTAATAAACGGCTTTAGATTTACGTAGAGACCCTTCTTAAAACATTGAGGACAATGTTCAATTTTAGTATGGGGGGATCTATCGATTTGATTGTGCCTGCAGTCGTTGTTTTCACGTAATCCTGTTTTTACCACCAAAATACCAAAAAAATGAAAAAATTTAAAAATTTTCAAAAATAAAATAAGTGTTTTATCACAATGTTGACTTTCCTGCTGGGTAGAATAAGAATAAATTTTGACTCGATCGAGCGTGTTGAGCTCTAGCTTGCTCCTTAACTTTTAGACTAAGCATTCGCGGATCTTTTTATTAAAGATTTTAAATTTGCGAAGAACGAGAAATGATAGAGTTGAATATGAGTTGGATGCTAAACAAGGATTAGTTGGAAATCTTAAGAGCTCATAAGTGTAATTTGTGGCTTTTTCTCCCATAAGCTCTTAACCTGACTAATAATACGTGCTCCTTTCAAAAATTAAACTTAAATCAACAATTTTTGAATTTGAAATTTATTTAGTCTTAGTTCAAATTTATACTTAAATTTTCTAAAAATAATTTTTCTCTATATATCGTGATAATTTAAAGTGTAAAAAAAAATAAGTAACAATAATAATAAAAACTGTGGGCTAATAAAAAGTTTACTGCATCTTGCCGGCTCACAACCGATGTTGCAGTCTTCAAAATAAGGCACATAGAAATTATCCGAGACTGATAAAAGTTTGCTACATCTTGCCGGTTCACAACTGATGTTGCAGCCTTCTAAAAGGTCGAGGATTTCCTTAATTTAAAGGATGCATAATTATATTAAGCGTAATATATGCGATTGAATAAATATAGGGAAAATCACTTTTTCTTGAATTTAAATATGCTTTTGAACTAAGACTATGTCGTGTTGTGGGTTTTCTAAATAAATTGTTTATTTGACGGGAAGCCTAAGAGTTTTTGAAACCGAAGGTCCGTGAGTCTCGATACTAGTCTCTGTGGGGTGTCAAAAGCCTGGTCACTTAGCCACAAGGTTGGGATGTGCCGAGATGAAAGTCGCTACATGGGATGATCTCGCCTTCAAACTCATTACTTTTGGGTGGAACGTGATGCATAGAAATTTTGCAAAAAGTTGATCCATGGTTGAAATTCAAAACTAGCACATTCACCTAAGATATAATAATTGTCGGGAGTGAAAAGTTCCACAAGTTACAAGTATGAGTAGTGTTAGCATCTTACCTTATATTTAACGGTGATTTCGTTTTTAAGCTTGGTTTGGGACAAGTGAAAAATCGGGGACGATGAATTTATCCTTTTTGGGCATTTTAGGATTAAAGTGCTTCTTATTCCGTGACCCTTAAAGTTATGACAATAACAAAAGTCCATACATTCTAGTTAGTTGCTTAAAAAGAAAAGTATAAAAATGAGAAAAATGAAAAATACAAAAACATGTGTGGTAATAAGTATAAATAGTTAAAAATGGTCAAAACGGAGCTTTTCAAAACTAATGATTCTTTAATTCCCCTTGATGAACACTTAGCTACTTTTCGAGGTAATTAGTCGAGGGGGATTGAGATTCTTGGTTTTCTAAAGTGTTTTACTTATGGCATTGCGTGAGGACACGGTAATAGTTTGGTATGGGGGATTTTGGTATGTGCTTAATTACACATACCTTTTACCTAATTAAACATGCTAAAATGACCAATAATGACAAAAAACAGACATAAAATGCCAAATATATGCTTGTTTTACTTTATATACTGTGTACGTATTGGATATTCTCTAAAGGACAAAAATGAAGCCAAAACGACAAAACCAAGCACGGGAATGGAAAGAGCATGAAAAGTCAAAGTCAAAGTCAAAGCCGAAACCGAAGAAATACTTAATAGGCCAAACCGCACCTATCTAATGGGCCGGGGCAGCCCATTAAGAATTTATATCAACCCATTAAGCCCTTACATCAAGTCTTATAAGACTTAAAAATCCCTAATACCAAACCGGCCCAATCCTAAGCCCAAACACACTTAACTCAGTTAGCCCACTACACCCTTTAACCTTTTGCATCGTTAGTCCTTAAGGACTAACATTGCTAGTCCTTAAGGACTAGGAGGTTTAGTCCCTACATCCATTTACCCTTTGCACCCTACATCCTTTACCCCTAACCCCCGTTACAAAACAAACTAACAATACCATACAACTAATTCCCGCTAATCCCACCTATTACTATTCATCATCCCTATCACTCTCACCTCGACCTTTGCACCCCCACACCATAAACTGCCAATTCCACCTTGGCAATCCTCTCATTTCTTATTGGTTGATGAACAAGGACCAAAATCAAGGGCTGTGATGCATTGCTTGGAGCCAAAGATGGAATGGAAGGCTGGGATGAAGACTTCTTTCCCTC
This sequence comes from Tanacetum coccineum, assembly GCA_026074375.1. Taxonomy (NCBI): domain Eukaryota; kingdom Viridiplantae; phylum Streptophyta; class Magnoliopsida; order Asterales; family Asteraceae; genus Tanacetum; species Tanacetum coccineum. The sequence continues at coordinate 1,997 of BQNB010030709.1, read as the reverse complement.
TCACACAACAAACACAAGTCCAAGACCCCTGCACCTTAGTTTTTTTATAAATAGGAGTCATTTTTTATTTTGATGAGGTATCTAGTGTAATTTAGTTCAGGAGTAGTGTAGCTTTAATTTTCAGCTTATTTACAAGCTTATTTACATTTTTGTACTTTTATTTTCAAAGCTTTGTACTCTTTTAAAGTTTAATGAAATTTTAGTTTTTCAGTTAAATCCTGTTTTTATGTTAATGCCTTTTATGTTATAAAAATGTTTCATAAGCTCTCTTAAGCTATTTTACTTGTTACTTAAGTTGTTTCACTTAAGTTATATAAACTTTTCCATAGTTTATAGTGTTTAAGCCCTTTTTACCAAAAAATCACTCAAAAAGCTATTTTGGATGACAAGCCAGACTTGGAAGGGCTTGTAGGTTTTTACTAGCTTGTGAAAACAAGCTAGAGCTTGTAGACAAAGCTCTTAAGAGCTTATTTGCCCTTGTTTAGAGCAAAGAGCTTTGTAAGTCTCTCTTTTTCATTTTTTAGCTTAAAACTGCTTATTGCTTATTTACTGCTTATTGTTGCTTATTACTGCTTATTGTTATTTATTATTGTTGTTTATTGCTTATTTATGCTTGTTTATTGCTTATATGTCATTTACTTATGATTTTATATAAAACTGTCTTAAATAGCAAGCTAAAATGAGTTTTCTGATACTTAAAGGGGTGTTTGGTTTAAGAACCAAAATGGGTCAAAATGAGTGTTAAAACTGTTTGGGTCATTAATCTAACTTTAACAAGCTTAATTTAGTTGTTTTAATATGTTTTCAAAAGTATTTAAGGGACAAAACTTGGTTTCAAGGTTTTTTGTATTACATACTTGAATCTGTGGTTCTAAAACTTTCTAAAACTGCTTAAATTTTTATTTTTGATCTTGAGTTGTTTTACGATTTTGTTTATACTACATTTTAGTCTAAACAGGCTTTGAAACAAAGTCTTAAGGCTTGGTATGGTTATCTTTGGTTTTGGATCAAAATTGTTAAGTCAGTTTTTAGTTTTTAAAAGTATAGACACCACTTTTTGATCTTAGTTTTAAGATAGTATAAGTAGGTTTTAGGTTTTGAAATTTCTTGCATAAGTAGTTTGTAGTTCAAATTTTATCTATTTTTAACTTATTTGCATTTTCAACTGCTTATTAGGTCTTAATCTTAGTTTAAAAATAGCCATTAGTCCTTTAACTGTCTTTTTAGTCCCATGTCTTAAGTGCTTTTAAATGCTTTTCTGCTTATTTTGATTCATTTATGCTTATTAGGTCTAGGTGTAGTTATGTCTTTAGCTTATTAGTGTTTACTATTGCTTAAAGAGTCTTAAATAGCCAAACAGTTTTACTTATCAGAAAGCCTTTCAAAACCCAAAACTGCCATTTTGATTTAGCTTTTTCTGGCTTATGAATAAGTTTCAGTTTTAAGTCATTCACAAAAGTTGCTTATTTTAGTCTAAAGTTTAGCTTTTTCAAAAGAAATTTTAAAAAACATGTTTTTTGAAAAAGAGAGGCCACAGGGGTCGAACTTGTGACCTCTCCATTCACATAACAACGTATTTAACACACACACCACAACCAACTGCGCCCTTGGGTCTTTTCTGTTAGACCCTTGGGCCAGATTTCTTTTATACTCTTTTTAGCATTTTTGCTTATTTGCTTATTTAATTTTTAACTACTTATCTTTTCAGCTTATTTTCTAGTTCTTATTTTTCTTAGGTTCCTCATAGTTAAAAGTATTTTTCTTAATTTTTTCAGAATTTTCATAATTAGTTTGCTATTTTTAATGTTTTATTTAGATTCAATATATTTTTAATTCATATTAACTAAAATAAAAAAAAAATATAATTCTTTTTTCTAAAATTATTTTTAACCATTTAGGACTTTTAAAAATTAAATTTGCATTCGTAGGGTTAAAATTTAATAATTTAGGTTTTAGGTCGCGTTTTTACGTTCCTGTTATCGTTTTTAAATTCGTAA